>JABSSW010000063.1:0-233465 GCA_018902385.1 Physcia stellaris
ATATTTGATCAAACTGAATATCATATCGATTTTCAATAAATTTCGAATGAATGAAAAAAATGAAAAACTCATCACGTTCGTCACTTTTATAAAATCGTATAAATATCGAATATTATTCTTTGAATTGATCAATGATTCTGCAAGCTGACAACATTACATGAATGATTTCTTGTTCAATTTTCTGAACGAATTCTGTCAAATCTATTTGAATGACATACTCATTTACAGCAAATTCAAAAAAGAACATATCGTGCACGTTCGAATCGTTCTGAAAAAACTCAAAAAAATCGATCTACAAATGAATATTGAGAAATGCGAATTCTTCAAGAAAAAAATGATCTTTTTAGACGTGATATTTTCGATGAATGATCTTCGCATGAATTCAAAAAAAAAAAATACAAATCATAATTGATTGAACACGTTCTATCAATTTCAAAAAATACAAATTTTCGTGAATTTCGTCAATTTCTATCGACGTTTCATTCGTGACTTTTCGAAAAAAATCAAAATTCTCATTCGAATGATCAAGAAACTCGTAAAATTCGAATGAATTACAAAAACAAAAAAGATTTTCAATTTATTTAAAAAAACGATGATCGAAATTTTCATATTTCGTCATTACGATAAAATCAAACAAATCATTTTAAAAATCGATTTTTCAAATTACGTCAATGCGAAAATGCTATCGCAATACGATGACGAAAAAATTTTACATTTCGTTGTTTTTTACAGTCGAAACATGATTTCAGTCGAATGCAATTATGAAATTTATAACAAAAAATTATTGATCATCATTCGTTGTTTAAAACATTGACGTTCAAAACTCGAAAAAATTGACGAATCGATCAAGATTTTCATCGATCACAAAAATTTAAAAATCTTTATAATTTCGAAAAAGCTAATTTTTCGTCAGACTCGTTGAACAGAAATTTTATCGAAATTCAATATCGTCATTCAATTTCAGTCAGAAACTCAAAACGTTAAAACAGACGTCTTGATTCGCATGTCGAATTCACGATTTAAAAATGATAACGACGAACGACATCAATATAAAAAGCAAATGTTGTTTATTTTCGAACGATTCGAAATTCATGTCGTCGAATTTGACGAATCAATTTACGAACGAGTTTTCGTCGTCAACAAAACAAACGACGATTGCAAAACATATCGTGAAACGTTCAATCAAAATTTCATTTTCGTGAATGAAATCAATTTACGCGATTGTCAAAAAAAAACGATGTTTTATATTACAAAAATCGATTATGAGTGTTCGTCGATGTTTTTTTGTTCGTTGATTTTCTCAAAAAAATTCATGAATTTTTCGCATCGAATCATTTTGAATTTAATCGCATGAAAAATTTTTTACGTCGTGATTATTATTGATTCAACATGCGCAAAACAATTCGTCGATACGTACGTAATTGTCACGAATGTCAACGAATTAAAACTTTCAAAAATCGTAAAAACGAATTACTCATTTTTTGATTATATTTTTGCAACGTTGAACGAATATATTCATTGATTTCATCACGAAATTATTTAACGCTCACGATCATAATGTCATTTGCACGATAATCGACAAACTTAGTAAAAAACGTCATTATGCATCATGTACAGCGAAGAACGAGAACACGAGTGCTGAAATCACAACAAAAATACTCATTCAATACGTGTTTCGTATTCATGATTTGTTCTTTTTCATAACATTTGATCGAAATTTCCAATTCGTGTCTTTCGTATGACAAATTTTCTGCAAAATTTTCGACATCAAATGTAAATTTTTCACGATCTTTCATTCAGAAACTGATGATCAAATCGAAAAAATCAATCAGAACATCGAAAAACAATTGCGACAATATTGCAACTACATGCAAAACGATTGAAACGTTTGACTATTTATAATCGAATTTGCAAACAATAACGCAATTTTTGCATTTATTGAATTGTCATCGTTTTTCGTCAACAAAAATTTTCATTCACGTATGAAGCTTTTCATCGAATTTTATCTCGTATGTCACGACAAAAAAACGATTTTTGATCGTTAAAACGAAAAACATCACGAACACAATGCAAAACATTCTCGATTATGTACGAGCTCACGTCGAAATAACTCAAAAACGCATGACGACACAAATCAACAAACATCGCAAAATCGTCGAGTACGTCGAAAAAAATTACGTTTTTTGAATCGACGAAACATCAAAATCGTTAAATCATTCGACAAACTTGATGACAAAAAGTTTGATTCATACAAAATGCTGAAACGTATTAACAATTTCTATCAGTTTGAATTATCTGAAACAATGCGAATTTATGATGTGTTTCATTGTTGACTTTTTGCGCAAAATTTTTGTGATTTTTCGAAAATCAAATCAACGAATCATTCGATCTCGTTGTAATCAACGAGAATTTCGAATGAAAAATGAACGACATTTTAAAATTTCGATATCATTACGATCGTTTTCAATATCGTGTCAATTGATCAAATTGATCGCATGATCGAATTTGATATTACGTCGATAACGATGAATTCGATAATGTTCGTGACGTGATGAATGATTATCATCGAATTCATTTCATCGTCGCAAATTCGAAATCATTCAAAATCATTTTTTTCGTTTTTCAAATCGATGATCAAAATTCATTTGCGAATCGTCGTCGTTCTCGAAAAAAAATCGTCGTTTTGACATTCATTGAAATTACGTTCGATTAAAATTTGAAAATCTCAATTGAATTTGAATTCATTTTGATTTCATTCGTTCGTTTCAAAATTTTTTTTTTCAATTTCAAATTTCATTATCATCGTTTCGACGTTGTTTACAGTCAAAACTTACGTCGCATAAAGAGTTGAATCGTGTCAAAAACATTTTCAAAAATTGTTGTTCGATTTTATTGAACTGTGACTTGATGCAACATATTGAGAAAATCAAAAAATAATGATCGTGAAAATTTCGAATTCAAAATTCATTCAAGACAATCGACAACGTTCTCGTCTCGAATCAACGACGAATCGTCGAAACGACGTTCGCGAAAAAAAAAATAGTGTTACGAACATGTCTGACAAATAGACTTGACAAATGTCTGACAAATAAATAGTTGATTGATATGAACGAACAGCGAATTATGTTTTAATTCTACGTCGAAATTAGCGTGATTTGAAACTTGACGTCGCACACTGTTTGCAATTTCAACATTTTGTATCTATTTGTTTCTGCAGACTTATTGTTTTCGTCTAGCTAGTCAATTGCAGTCAATACAAGCACGACTCATGATAATTTCGTTCGTCGCAACGACGATAACGACGACAATTTGTTGTTGAATTTGAACGTTAAAAAACAATATCGTTCATATATTTCGAAAAACGATAATTAACAACAAAATAAATTTTTTTGAATCGTTTCGTGTGCAACGAATTTTCGAACGAATTTTTGTTTTTCAAAAAAATTCGTTTGTAAAATTCGAAAAAATTCGATTAACAATTTTCAAAAAATCAAATATGAAACGACGATGATTATGTTAATTATATGACAAATTAATTTTTTTTTTTTTTTTTTTGCGATATTTGTAATTCAATTTTTTGAAACGTTTAATTCAAATTTACGATCGAATCAATGTTTTCAAATTTGATCATAAACGCATCATTAAAAATTCGAATTTGAAAAGAAATGACAATCATATTGTGTATAACAATTATTGCGAATACATTTCATAACAAAACAATTTTCGAATTCAACAATGATTTATTCAAAACAACAAAACTTTCATAAATCAAAACGACGATCAATTTTTATATTTGTTACTTTTTTTTTCTCATTACAGTTTGCAATTTCTATTTTATATCAACGTTCGTGTATTTTCAATTCATCTTTTTCGTCAAATTAAAATTTTTTTTCGCAACATGATTACAAAACAATTCGAAACGTTGTTTTTATTTGCGTCGCGCGCAATCTCAAAACATGATTCAAAATTTTTTTATTTTCATTTTTCAACGAATTCGTTTTTTCGAAAATTTTGAAAATTGTTCGTGCTTTGTTCAGTTCATGACGTTTGATTTGATTTCGTTGCAATTTTGATTGTTTCGATTTCGAACATTCAAACAAAATAATAATTATTATAATCATTATTTTGTATTGTTGTTTGAAATTTAATTGTGTCAAAGATCGTGTCTGACTAGAAAATAAACAGATAACAAAACGAAAATATTTGATCTAAAAACAAATATGTACAGAAAATCGAATGTCAAAAATAGAAGTGCGCGTCAAGTCACATTAATTTTCATATGAATTTTCGTTGATAAAATAAGTTTTCAATCGAGATTTCAAACATGTTCGTAACATTATTTTTTCGTTTTTTTCAAATTTCGTTTCGAAACGAATAATTCATTTTTTTTATCGATCGACATTGCAAAAAATTCATTGACGATAATTCAAATATTTGTCTGATCATGATTGACGTTGAAAATTTCATAACAAATGCGATAAACGTGAAAAAATAAATTCGAAAACAAAAAATGTGCGAAAAAAAAAAAATAAATATATGCGACGAGAATGAAAATTTTGATCGCGAAAATATTTGCAAATTAATATGATGAAACGATCGATATTTCAAAACAAAACGAAAACAAAAGAAAATCGAAACAACAAAACGATATCGATTTCGCGAACGTATGTTGTTTCAAACTTTTCGAATTTGAGCTTTTCGAATTTTTATTAATCGACGCGTTCTGATTGACTGCAAATTTTGAAATAGAAAAATCATTGACGACGACGAACAAACGATTGCGAAGAAAACGAACTGTTTTGACTGAATAGCAAATCAATAAATTCGTGTTTTTCAACTTTTCATGTCATTTGCTCTCGTATCGCTGCTGTGATGTAATAGATTTATTTTCATTGATGTTGATTGCGAAAACGTAAAAAATAAAACGCACGCGCTTTTAACGTCGTTGTAACAAATTCATTGTTCATTGTAACGAATTCATTGAAATCGATGTGCGAATTCGTTCGTAAAATGTCATTGAAGCAAATTCACTAATCGTTGTAGCGAATTCACTGAATGTCATCGAAATAAGCAAATCGTCAAGCAAAAACGAAACGAAACGTAATTCAAAAAATTTTGTTTGATGTTTTGAATGTTGATTTGTTTGTTAAAAAAATGATTTGATGTATATGTGTGATTTTTATTTTTCTCTTTATCAAACGATATTTCAACGTTTAAAAAAATGAATATTGTAAAAATCAAATCATGTCAATTGACAAAGAGAAAATCGACTGTTGATTAGATGCTGAAAATTCGAACAAGAAAATCGACAATTGATTGTCGTTGTAACAAACTCATTGATTGACTGATTTTCAAAACAAAAAAATCAACAATTGATTGTCATTTTCGCAAATTCACGATCATTTTCGCTGATTCACGATGCGCATAATGAAAATGAAATGCAATCATCGTTTTCAAAAAAAAAATTTCAAATTGACGATTTTCTTTTGATTCGCGTATTTTTACGAATGATTCGACGATTTTCTTTTGAACACTCGCGTATTTTTACGAACGATGAAAACTTTGTTTTTATTCGCTTTCTCTACGAGCAATTGACGATTTTTTTTAATTACTCGCGTATTTTTACGAACATATTTGACGATCTTATTTAATTATTCGCGTATTTCGACGAGCAATTTTTGCAAAATTTGATCGAATGTCAATTAATTTCGCAAAATTCAAAACGAAAAATCGCTGTGTTGTAAACAATGAATCATCGTCACTGCTGATTGAAAAAATTGCGTTGAAAACGTCATCGTCGCAAATTGAAAAATTTCGTGTTGAAAATGTAATCGTCACGAATTGAATCGTCGTGTTTCTTTCTATTCGTTGACGATGTTAGCGAGTGTGAAATTTACATCGCTCGTCACGATGAAAATCAAATATAATGTCAGAAGTCGTGTCTGACTAAAAATAACAGATAACAAAACGAAAATATTTGATCTAAAAAGCAAATATGTACAGAAAATCGAATGTCAGAAATAAAAATGCGTGTCAAGTCACGTTAATTTTCATATGAACTTTCGTTGATAAAATAAGTTTTCAATCGAGATTTCAGACATGTTCGTAACAAATTGAACGAAATGTTTCATTTCGCAATGAAAGCAATGACTTGTTTGTAAATTTCGTGATTTTGACGATACATCGCTTTGAAATTTAACGTTTGAATTGAAAACGACAACGTATCGATCGTTTGTTGAAACGTCATGTTCATCGTTGCGAATTTTTTGATCAAAAAATGTTAACGATGTCACAATGATTCATATTACAATTCACGTTGTGATTTTGAAAATGTTTTGTCAAACGATAATCGAAATTTCGAAATTTGAAATTGTGATAAAAAAAAAAAACGCAAAAAAATCGTTATATATGAATCATGAATATTCGTCGAAAATCGAATCATTGCGATGTGTGATTCAATCAAAATTTAATTCGACGTAAAAATTTTGTTGAAATTTTGTGATTTGAAAAACGATGAATTAGTTTTTTATTGTGTAAAAACATGATTTGTGTATATAAAATTTAATCACGTAATTTGCGTTTAAACATTATTTCGTCAACGTTTTGATTTTTACATAATGCATCATTAAACATTTTTTTATCGTCGAAAAATATTTCGATCGAAATTCAAATTCGAAAAATTAATCGAAAATAAAACGAATTAATGAATTGCAACGAAAATGATTAATCGATTTGTAACAATTGATTTCGATTCGATTGCAAATTTGAAAAATGATTTTGAAAATGATTTTGAAAATGATTTTGAAAATAACGAAACGTGTAATTTTTCGAACGATTTTATGTCAAAAAAATCGTTCAAATGCGTTTTTTGACGTGTTTTTCGAACATTTTTAAATTTTTTGAAAATTCGAATTCAAAAAAATAAACGAAAAATCAAACGAAATATCGAAATTCAAATTATTTTGAAATTGATTTTTCAATATTGACGAAAATAAAATATCGAATTTTAAATTATTTTGAATCAAAAATTTCAATATTGACGAAAACGAAAATACATCGCTTTGTTTGTAATATTCAAACAATTGAATTATTTGTTGTTGAATCATTGAAAAAAACGAAAAAAATCGTTCAAAAATTTCAAATTCGTTTTATTTCGATTTAAATTTTTGAAAATATCGTTTATTGTATCGAACAATTTTTGAATTTGCACGTTTTCAAAATATCGATTTTGAAAATCAAAATTATCGTATTTTATAACACGAAAATCAAATTTAAAATACAATTTTTTTGAACGTTTTTTTGAAAATTTTCGTTTCAATAAAAATTTCATTTCGTTCACGACGAAAAATTTGAACGATATCGACGTTTGCAAATTTCGTCGATTTGTTGATAAAACGTTTCGAAATTTTTTTTTTTTTCGCGAAATTCGCAAAAAAAAATTTCGATACGAAAACAATGAATTTGAATTTCGATTGTTTTAATATGAATTCATTCAATTAAATTGACGATTTTTTTGTGTAACGACGAAAAATTTTCATCAAACGTCGATTGAATCGAATTCGTAAATTTGATAAATTTGATTTTGAAAAACATATTGCGAATCACGATTCGAAAATTCAACATCACGAAAATTATACAAAATGAAATTATTACGAATTATTTACATATTGTTATTGAAACGAAATCGAATGACGATAAAATTTTTCAAATTTTTCATTCAATTTTGATATGTGATGAAAAATTTTCAATTTCGATTCGCGCGATCGTCAATCTTTTTTAAAACGACTGTATCTATCTCGGTTAGAGTAGTACTGTACTCGTACATCATGTATAAGTACCGTACAGCGGCACCTGAAACACTGCCACCTGAGGCTTCGCATATTGTATCTTCGATGTTTGCCCGGCATGTCGTTGACTCTTTTTCATCATTGCGCTTGTTCATAACATAAAGTATTGTCACAATAGATCTGGTGTTTGCAGCAAGCCTGTACCTCGAGTTAACCGTCTTTTTATACTACATTGCCGCCATTCATGGCAGGAGAGTCGAGCGTCAATTTCAGGTACACAATGCGTCATTACAGGTTGCGATTTGCATTTGTTTTCATGGCCATACTGTCTGTTATACTCATCTATGAGTTTTACGCCCAACCTTTAGGAAACCATCTCAACAATGGTGGCCTTGGGACTTCGAGCAATGATCTAAAACAGAAGGCCTATGAGGCAGAAGCCAATTTGAATGCCTCGCTGCGTTCTCCTGTTGAAAATTCCAACTTCGCTGCCATGGGAAATCGCATCGCAGCCTTCGCCAGGCTCAGCGGGGTTCTTGTGCAAGGTTCTTCACTTGACCGAAAACCTCTAGTTAATTCCCTGAGCTACCAGTTCCCATGGTGGAAACTGAATGCCGCTCGTTATACTCCTTGGTCACCTTCCCCCACAGCCGAGACAGGCCTCGTCATGTGCGTCGGATCCAAGAACTTTTTGCTCGCCGCCCATCTGGTACGAACGCTACGGAATGTCCTCAACTCGTCCTTGCCGATCGAAATTGCCTACGCTGGCGATAATGATCTTCCTGCCTCACGTCAAGCGGATCTCAAGGAACTCGACTCGAATATCGAGACAGTCAATCTGCTGGATTACTTCGATGATAACAGCGCCGGTCTGCAGACAGGTGGGTACGCAATGAAGCCATTTGCAGCACTTGCTAGTCGCTTTCGAAAGGTCATTCTTGTCGATGCTGACGTACTCTTCCTTCGTCGACCTGATGAGCTATTTGATGAATACCCTGATTTGCAGGACACGGGAACGCTGTTCTGGCATGATAGAGCCTACGTCCATGCGGGTGACTTTAGTCGACGTGACTGGGTCAGAAAGATGCTGAATGGAAGACAGCCAAGTGCTCTATTAAGCCAGAGCATCTTCTGGCAAGAAGATTTATGGCAAGAGATGGACTCGGGGGTTGTATGTTTTGACAAAAGCAAATCGACAGCGTTCATGGGTCTTGTCTTTGCCACTTGGATGAACACGAAAGAAATAAGAGAAGGGATTGTGTATAAGGCAGTTCTAGGTCAGTGTTGCAGCCTTTCTATACACAACGGTAGCCAGACCTTGATCTGAGCTGGGCACTAACTCTGTTTGTCGTGCGCAGGAGATAAAGAAACATACTGGCTTGCCCATGAGCTTGCCTCTTTTCCGTACGGCTACGTAACATCCTCTTACGCCGGCGTCCTGGGGAGCGTTGACCCTTCTGCTACAACAGCTCCCTCGAACCGCACTATTTGTAGCGTCCAGATACTTCACGTCGATGGAAAGCGAAACCTGTTCTGGTTTAACGGTAGCCTGCGAAAGAACAAATCGAACAAAGAGAGTAAAGATTTTGGAACTTTTTCGCATTGGATTGAAGGCACCAATATATGGCAGACAATGCCGAAATGGCGGTTTGGTGGCGACAACTCGTGGTGTGCTGAAGGGGAGGTCAAAAGCGGCACTGATATCGAGCCCATCATTACTGCTATGATCTCCGAGGCAGAAGCCGTGGATACACTTTTTCCAGATACTTGACGAACCAAAGGGGGCCTGACTCAACCCTGAAGGCCGCATCACTGTCGAAGCGTTGCTGTGTCTTTGCGGCAGAGGATCCCTTCCAAGTTCCAGAACATAGTGTATCCTGTGGCCAAACCATCCAGCAATGGCGTCAACTGCCCACTCTTTCCAAAGGACTAGTGAAACTTCAACGCCCCTTCACTGTCGAAGCAGAGGAGCTGAAGTCTGCTCCAGATGCAATCTGCCGAGAATCACCTAGGTATAGGAGGCTTAAGGCTCGTCGTCTGGTAGCTTTGTGGCCGTCGTCATACTAAGCAAAACCTGGTGTGTGTTACGCCGAAGGCATAAAGGAACGTCTATGCAATCACCTCCGCAGAGACTGATGTTCGAGGTGCAGTTTATGCGAGGGTTCACGTCACCATCCCTTGACCCAGTCAACAATTGATTGAAGTGTAGCCATAGTTCCCAGAGAACTTTTCATCGCGCTCAAAATGGAGCCACGGCGACAAACAGCCAGGACTAAAGCCTGGTGCTTTTGTATGGAGCACGAAGGACTTCGCTGCACCAAGTTTTCCGATCAATGCTTCACTGCCAGTCTACGGTCCTGGTCAACCGTGTACGAGGTCATGCTGAAGGGTGGTCGAAACGTAAGTAAATAATAGCAGTAGCAAGGTCCTTGACACTATGCTTCCTCAATATTTGTAGCTCTTCCCGGACTGCGTCAATGGTGAGAACTGTTATCCCCCTTGTACCGAAAAATAATCTTGATTGGCATTGCGCAGCTGATGAGGACAACGAGATCGAAGCATGAGACGAAGCCCGACTTGAAGAAAAAGTCAACGCCTGCCCGAAGATGCAGATCCGATGCCTCTCATGCGTTCTTGTGTTGGCGAATTGGATGAAATGAGTTCAATAATCCAAATGACCGCAACGAGATGACTTCTTCGAAGCCAAAGCAAACAATGGAACGTGGAATGCCAGACTTCAATGGTTCTAGATTGTCCTACTTTATCTATCCACTACTATCCACTACAAGCTTTTTAGTGGGAAAGACAAGAAGTTTGCAGACACTCATTGGATTCTCTATCGTCCCCTACTAGCATATTCTTACTCTAGTAAGAACTAGCCCCGGGGTACGCCTTCAGCCCAGCTTCCAAGATGGCTTCCCAGCAGCTAGATACTCAAGCTACCTTAACTCGCATTCCTAGCAAAAGATCGACCGAGCCGGCTCATCAGCCGTCCGCTTGCCGGAAGGCAGAGATATCGTCGCAACCAATATCAGAAACAGGCCAGGAGCCATGCCCGGAAATGGGGCAGTGAACGTGCCTAAAATTAGATCAGCAGACTTGAGGGCTCTAGTCGGCAGTCTCATCCACATAGCAGAGTCATGTGGCGCCTGATCCACGATCGACGTCTCGGTCTGAATCCGGCTCCATATTATTCAACTCTGTTGCGCAGGTCGATTCCTTGATGTATATAGACGGGCCCCATAAGATTATACTTAGAACGTGCAAGTCCAGCCATTTGAAACCTCTTCGCCATCTTCGAGACCATACTCAGTCAAGATCTTACGAGCCTAATCTCTTTCGAATACTATAGGCATCAATCATATTCCACACAATGTCGACCTTTCCAGCCAACGTCATTAGCATTCCGGTCTCTTGATACAATGGTAACAAGCAGAGCTTCTCTCCCTTTGGCACGCCTTCAAAATACGCTACTAGCCAGGCTACCAAGCATGCTCGTAACACGCGCTCCCAGCCCATCGGCAAAAAAATCGATTCCTATTATATTTTGACATCTCGACCTGCTCGAAAGCTTTAGAAGTCGCATTGCGGAATCGTGATATCAACGAGGGGTCGGAAGCTTCGATATGCAACCCGCTTTAGTTTTCTCATCAAAAATATGCACTCCGCTTTGGTTTGTCTTATCAAAGATATGTATCGTGATATCAACGAAAGGGGGTCGGAAGCTTCGACGTGCACTCCGCTTTAGTTTTCTCATCAAAAATATGCACTCCGCTTTGGTTTGTCTTATCAGAAATATGTATCGTTTGTAGAGAAGTCGTCTGCAGCATCGTGATATCAACGAGAGGTCGGAAGCTTCGACACGCACCCCGCTTTAGTTTTCTCATCAAAAATTTGATCCTATCCATTCAGGGAAAAAGTTGGGTAATTTGATCGTATCATGCAGCACAATATATGCGATATGATATGGGTCTCTTCTTTTTCCTCTATGCTTCTTCGCTGCAACAGCTGGTTCCACAAATGGAGCTATACATGAAGATCATCTGCAAGGTAGTGAGGGATTTGCGCCTGTACCTAGCTTATGGGAATGTGAGGACAGAAAGTGGGGTATTTCAAATATATAATTCTTCTGATATCCACTATCTATCTGCTCATCCTTTGTCTTTCTGTCCATGTATCAACAACAGGTTTCGATCTACAATTCTGCTGTGAGAGTCTTCGCATCTGTTCCTCTTCATGGAGCATTGGTTCTTTCCTTTCTTGAAGCACTTGCTCGACCTCCCATGGTTGTCCGTTCCGAACCCCTCTGCTTGGAACAGGACACTCCGCAACATGACAAGGGTAAGCTCAAGAAATGCATTTTATCAATCCGATCTGACACGTCTGTAGCTGGATCGAGCTTTTCTCTTTCTCCTCATGAGCCCCTTGCAGAAAAACCTCTGGATTTGGTCTCCATCGACTCTGCGGACATTGTAACTTCACGACTTGAGTTCACAGCAGTGGACTACAAAGCTAAATGTTGGAATCGGTATGCCCCAGGGCCTTGGCAACACGTGACTAGGGCAATAGGCCAAATAAGCCACGGTCGCATGTAACTAGAACCCACACACCTACATACTTTTTCAATGCAATACGATTCAGACTCCAACAGGTTATGATGTTCGCGCACGCAGAAACTGCACATTAATCAGTCTTATTACATTATATTGTGTCCGTGATAGTCACGTCAACGCTGTACACGTCGTCGTCGTCGTCGCAATGGCAGAGGTCAAAGCGGTAGACATAGGTGGCCACAAAATTCGTCTACTCACCGAAGACAATTACAATGATTGGCTGGTGGATATACGAGCCATACTACGTCCACGAAAGCTCTGGAAGTACGCAACCGAGCCCTATACGCCTACCTTCAATCCAGCAGACCCCAAGAAGCCCACCGATCTGGAAATAATCAGCGCCAAAGCCGAAGAGACTGAGTGGAAGAGCAAGGCCGAAGAAACGGCCGATTACATGACGCCTACAATAGGCACAAAGATGAAAAACAAGCTCAAGGACGAGCATTTCAACAATAGCTACAAGATGTTATTGAGAATCAAAGAAGAGTTGGAACCCATCGGCGATGCACAATTTATGAGACTCACGAAGGAGTATTACTCGCTGAATATCAAGGACTACAAAGACATGTCAGAATTTCTGGATAAGGTCAAGCAGTTGGAGGAACGAATTGATGCTACAAAGGTCAATCTCACTGCCGATAAGCGGACAATTATTTGCCTCATGATGGGATTGGCACACGACAGGGAGTATCGTTCGTTGATACAGATTTGGGCCGCCATGCCGAATCTCACGGGCGAGAAAGCGAGAGCCATGCTCATGGAGGAGTATCGTCAACAAGAGCACGTGGAGGAGAGCATCGATGCGGCCAGAATCGCGAAATCGAACAACAAGGGGAGTTCGAGATCTGCATGCAAGGATTGCGGTAGGCCACATTCAGGTCTATGCTGGGATATTCATCCAGAATCGGCCCCTGATTGGCTCAAGGAGAAGAAGAAATGGGAGGAAGCGCAGCGAAATAAGGCCAACACATTGGGTGGCAAAGTCAAGAAGGTTAAATCTCATACGTTGATTTATACAAGTTCCGACACCGATGGGAGCTATACAGACTCGAATCAGATGGGAGTACTGACTGCCGAGCTCGCTAGCGAAAACAACGGAGGACCTTCAGGCCAAGAGGGAGCCTGATTGCCTCGGGGTATTTGACCTCAACCTCACATGTAACGGAGGCCAAGATCTCCACCAAACGGCACAGGAAATCGAGGCCAAGATCTCGTACAACGTAACAGGAAATCGAGGCCCAAGACCTCGTACAAATAGCACAACAAGGGAGGCCCAGGACCTCAACGAAACGGCACGGATTCGAGGCCAAAGACCTCACATACAAATGGAAACTCAACACCATGACGTCAGACGATAAAGGGAGCGAATAGGTAGAATCAGGCTTCAAGGCCTCAGGTGCAAAAGGGAGTGTTAGGAATCGGTATGCCTCAGGGCCTTGGCACACGTGACTAGGGCAATAGGCCAAATAAGCCACGGTCGCATGTAACTAGAACCCACACACCTACATACTTTTTCAATGCAATACGATTCAGACTCCAACACTAAATCGATCGCCTGTGGCTCATCTAGCCCAGCCTGCTGCATTTACAATCCTCCCTTTTATACATGCATCGATCGTATGTAATTCTTGTATCCGGTTTATTAAATCTCGATAGATTCTAATACGTTCCTAGCTGGTCGGGATCTTAGTAAAGACGGCCTTCGCAGACTGTGCGCGGCCACCGGGATTGAGGGTCATCAGACTCATCTTTGTTGCTGTGATAAAAGCTTCTTGGGGGTAAGTCATTATCAATATCATATGTCACTAGACGTTACTGACGACATACAGTCTAATTGCCACCCTGCATGAATTTGGAGAGGTTGCCTGGGATAACCTTTGCAAACCTGAGAAGCCGAGCTAATAGCTTTGGCAGGAGGAGAGTCGAGGGGAATTTGAACTAGTAACCGTGGTGGTGGACTGGACTTAAATTGAATAGACGGTAGCGGCCATTATTCTAAGCACTTTCGTTCAAAGGGGAGGTCCTGATGTTAGTATGTGATTTAAAGTAGCGAAAGTCTCTACCGTTTTCAATTACGAATCAATGCGTTGTTATGGGCTACCAGTACGCGCACCCCCTATACCGGTATGCGCACCTCCCTTCCCCGGAGAAGTACCCGGAGCTGCCCCCGGAAGTTGTACGAGCCCAATATTTCATCTCCGGCCAAAGTTCGATTTCGCCATACAAAACGGACCTTTTTGTTGCAGATTTGTCTGCCATCTGTTTGTCTTTTGCATGTGATCCGGTCAGCAAATCAAATCGATCAAAACTCAAGATTTTGAAGCATGGTATGACTGCGATATTGGTTGAACAATTTTTTTGCGAACAATTTTTCTTTCAAAATTCTCTACAAGATATCTAATCGTTTTTCGTCTGATATATGATTAGTTGCGTCATCTTTCATGCGTTCGCATTTCGATTGTTAATATACGTGTTAAAAAATTAATTAATGCAATTTTCGTCGAGTGATTTTCGTCGAATGATAAACAACACATTTTGCAAATTTCATACAAAGACGAAAATAAAATTTGACGATCAAAAATAAATAAAATATCGATTTGTTTTCGATCATTTCACGATTTACACATTTCGAATTTCATTGCAAATTTCTTTTTCTCAAATATATCGTTTTTGTATTTTTTATTTCGTGATGAATATTAAATCAAATCGCAATTATGATACGACGAACAAACGACGACGAATTATAAAAATTATGTCGTTTGCGCATTTAGAATTTTCATACATCGATAAAATTGTTGAAAAAAATATTCAAAACTCGTCTGAATGATTATGTTTTTTCGAAAAGTTTCGTTTTCGTGAAAATTAATGATGCAAATAAAAAACGAAAACGATATAATTTCAAATGTCATCGTCATGACGAAAAGTTTCGTGATTACAGAAAAATTGCAAAAAAATCGACAAAAATTCAATATCAAACATAATTTCAATGAATGTTTGCATTTTGTAAAATTGATATATTACAAATCGAAACAACATTATGTTTTAAAAATAATGAATTCGAAACATAATCACAAATTGTTTTTCAATTTTTATGATTTGACACGTGTTCACAAAACTCGTGATTTTGATTTACAATAAACAAAACAATTAAATCAAAATTTAATCGAAACGAATACGAAATATAAACAAATCAACAAAATGTTTCGATGTTACGAGTTTCGACTCAATGCGATAAAATATAAAAATCTTTTATTGAAAATCAAAAAAAACATTTCAAAAGAAATTACGTTGAACTTTGAGAAAATTAAAAAATCGTGAATTTCACGTTCGAATATCTGAACAATATATTGTTGTTGACAATATACGAATTCATAAAAAAATCGATTTCTTTTGATTTTGCAACGAAAAACAAATACACATGATTAGAAAATTTGAAAACGAAACAATGATACAAATCGATACAACGTTCAATATCGACAATTTATTGTTTTTTTATTCGTGTTAATGATAATTACGAATATTAATACGACGTATTTCGTGATTTATTGTTTCGTGACTTTCGAATCGATCGAAATTTTCATGTTTATGTATGATTGTATGCGAAATTTTTCTTTTACGATGATTGTTTTGATTTTGCTGTTTTTTAAACGATTTCGCTGCAAATTTCATAGTTTCAATAACGAAAAAACGTCGAATAAAATCGATTTTACATCAACGAAAAATGAAAATCGAACGTGCGAAAAAATGCATAAAAATCGTTTTTAAAATAGAAATCGAAATGTCGAAAATCGAAAACGATTGCAAATTTCAATGTTGCATTTGACATGTTGTTCAAACGATCAAAAAACGACTTATTAAAAAAATTATAAAATTGAAACACGCAAAACATACGTTGATCGTATTTGAATTTGAATCGAATCATTTATTTTCGAAATTTTGAAAATTAATCGAAAAATCATGTTTTCGACGATGTATTTAAAAAACAAAAATACATTCGATCGTTTTATGATTTCAAAAACATCAATTCGTGAAAACGTACATTCGTTTCAATCGTAACTTTGAATGCAATTTCAATTAACGAATTGAAAACATTCATTTCGATGTTAAAAAAATGACGAATAAACAAACGTTTTCGAATATCGCAACAATTCGAATAGACGAACAAATTTAAAAAAAATCATGATATATGAATTAAAATTAAATGATCAACGAACGTATTTTTCTAAATCGTTGCAACACGATCGACGATCATTCAAATGCATTGATTTTTATTTTATTCATTATGTTTTGCTGAGAATTTTCGAGCAATGAATAAAAATCAAAAAATGAATTATTGAAATCGAAAATAACAAAAATATTGCGTTCGTAAAAAATAAATGCGAAAACGAATGCGAAAATTCGTTGCGTTACGTTTTGTTTTGCAAATGTTGATTATATCGTTGTGTCATTGAAAAAATTTCGATATTTATTTTATTCATGCATTTTCGTTGACTTTTTGACGATTTCGAGTATGTTGTTGATTGACAAATGAATTTCAATGTCGATTTCGAAATCGAAAATTATTTTCGAATAATTGTGTTCGAATTTATTAACATCAACAACGATAACAACGATGACAATGACGAGAAAAAAATGAAATTGTCGCGTTAATCAATACAATTGCGATTTCGTTTTCGAAATTCGCGAAAAATCGTTACGTTGTTAAAAATCAAATTTTGTTTGAAAACATTGATATTGATTTTTTTGAAATGCACGAATTCATTAAAAATTTTCACGAACAAAAAAATACGTCAAGAAATTTGTCGATTTGATGAATATCTTGAATCAACGATGAAAAAAAAAAATCAACAACAAGTTTTTTTTTCAGATTTTTTTTTTTGCAAAACTCAACGAGAATTTGAAATTCAAAAAAATCGAAAACGTGCGTTGTGTGATTTAAAAATCGTCGTCGAAAACGAAACATTAACACGTAATCGTGTTCGAATTCAAATGAATTTTCAACGCAATGAAATTTTACATAAAAATTTAAAAATCAAAAATTGCGAAACGAAAAATTTGCAAACTCAATATCAAACAATAAATGAAAACGAGACAAAAATATCGCAAATGCAAACGAATTACGTATTGATCATACAATTGCAAAAAACAAAAAACGAAATATTAAAAAAAAAACGTTCAAATGAAAAACACGTTTGAAATCGAATTTCAGAAAAAAACGTTTCTTGATTTTTCGTCGATAAATTTTTTTTTTGTTTTCGATAAACGTGTTTTTTGTCAGTAAACGAAAAACGATCAAAAGTTCGAAAATTTTTCAAAATCAAAACAGATCGATGTTCAAAGTTTTTTCGAATTTTTTTCGAATTTTTTTCTTTTTTGAATTTTTTCTTTTTCGATGCGAATTCTGAAAACGATGACGCAAAATCGTTCAATGACACAAAATCGTTTATTAAACAATATTGAAATCTGAATCAAATCAAAAAACAAAATCAATTTATCAATCAGATTTTAATCGAAAATTAAAAAACATCGATTTTTATTGTTCAAAACATTCGCAATCGACGCGAAATAATTTCGAAATTCACGAAAAAATCGAATTGCAAAAATTCGTCGACGAAAAAAAAATAAAAAAAAATCGAAACGAAAAAGTAACGACGAAAAATCAAAAAAAAAAAAAAAAAAATAAAAAGCGTGCGAAAGTCATGAAATCTAAAAAAAAATTTATTTCGCAATTAAAAATCATGTTCGCGAATTTCAATTTTTCACAATAAAATAATTAAATAGATAGAATTCACTGTTGCAATAAAATCAATTTTTGAACATTTTTCTTTTTTTATCTTGACGTTTACGAATTTTATTGCGTGAAAAAAAATTCAAACACGCGTTGAATTGTGTCAAAAATACGTATTTATGAATCAAAACACGAATTAACAATTCAAACACGAAAAAGAAAAATGATATGATCGTCGATGAAAATAAATAATCGAAAATCGAAATCGAAAACGACGAGAAAATGTGCGTTCGACAAACGAAACGTAATTTCGTTTGATTTTTATCATCATATTTGTAAAAATGTAAACATTGCGTGATTAAAATGTGCGAATAATAATATTAATTGCTATAATAAATGTTAAACACATAATAAAATTAATTGTTAAAAAACAGAAAAAAATTCGTGAAATTTCGAATATATAAACACGAAATGCGACAATTAAATTCGCAATGTTTTAACGTTTGCTTGATCGATTTCGTCTCGTTACAATTGTTTTCTTTTTGAATGATCGATTTTTCGTGTCAAATATCAATGTTTTTGCAATATATTCATAATGCATCGCAACAACGTTGTTTTGTATATAACATCGTGTTTTCAACGTGTAATTTTGAAACATTGTAATTCAATAAATAAAAATAACAATAATAAGGTAATTTAATTTCAAATATCGCGTTTATGTTGTGAAATCGAATCGAAATAAATCGCGTCATGTGTTGATGAATGTTTATTTCAATTTTTCAATTCATTTTTTGAATTTTTTCTTTTAACATTTTTATTTCATAACATGATAAATATTTCATTTGATTTTTTTGTTTTTGCAATAACAATAATTATTGCGACAATGATGTCAACATGATAAATCGTTGTTTGTACAATTATCATATTGCTTTTGCAAATGATAATGTTGTCGCAATGATGTTTCAATGACGACGAAATTGATTTTCGAACATCGACAATACAATGCGTGTGTTAACGATGCAATAAATCATAATTTCATTTTTTTTTCGTCGTTGTTTGTTACGTTTCGCAAAAACACGCAATTTGTTATTTTTGCTGTAAATGTATTGTAAATAGCGATGACGTTGCTGACGCGTATTAAATTGAAAAAATTTTTACGTTCGAATTGTTGAATACAATTAATACGACAAACATGTATTCGAATCGCGATGTTCGCGATCGCATTGTAATCAAATTCAATAAACAAACACACACAATTGTTTCATATCAATTTGACGCGTAACAAAATCAATTCATATATGATGTCAACGTTGCGTTCGAAAATTTCGTTATGATTCAAAACACGTTTGCGTTTTTTTTTGACGAAAACAAACGAAACAAATGCGAACTTTGCAACAAAAATTCTCATTATTGTAAAAGAAACAATGTTTTTACAAATTGCAAAACAACGTTTGCATTTTCGTTGTCAAAAATAACGACAATTTGAAATTGATTTTTCAACATTGAAAAAATAATAACATACGATTTTTAATGCATAACGTGATTAACATGAAACAAAATAACATGAAAAAAAAAAAATTCGTTGTTTTTTATTAAAAAATTTTTTTCGCAAATTTGCGTTGATTGTCACGTCAAAATTCGTTGAAAAAAAATATCATTTTGTTTGTTTTTTTTCGTTTGTTTTTGTTTTTGTTCGAAAAAAATTCGAATTTTTTTGTTTCGTTTTTCGATTTTCGCGTCGTTTTTTTTCGTTTTTGTCTCGTTTGCGTTTGTTTCGTTTGTTGATTTCGTTACGTTTATATCGCAAACAAATTCGTTTGTTGTTACGTTTGTTTTTGCGTCGATTTCGATTCAACAAAATCACGTAATCAATGATAAACAAAATTTCATTAAACGCAACGACAATTAACATGACGCAATCGAAATCGATTTGATTGTTGTGATGTGAATTTTGATTGATAAATTTATTAACGCGTTAATTTACATTTTCGTGTTTTTTTTTTCGATTTAATGATCGCATGATTTTGTTTGTTGTTGTGTTTTTTTCGTTAAATGTTGAATTTTGTTTTTTGTTGTGACGTGTTGTTTTGTTGTTTGTTTGTTGTATACAAATTGTGCATGTAATCAAAAACAATTCATAATATCATTTTATTGTTTGTGTTTTTGCGTCGCAATTATTGTTATTTTTGTTTTTAAATCGTTCACGTTTTTTCAACTTTAAAGATTGACGTGTTTGTTTTTTTGTTGAAAATTTTTCGTTCGATTTCGTTTTGAATTTGTTTGTTTTTCGACGTTTCGTAAGTTTTTTAAATTTGCGTAATTCGCGCGCATTTTCGAATTTGACAATTGCGTTTTTCGTATTTTCGAAATGTTTCATTGATTTTCACGAATTCTCATATGACGATGAATTTATTCATGCAATAAAATATTTAAATTGATTTTTTTAATGCGTTTGTTTAGCATTTGCGATATTTTTCGTTTTTTTTTCGTTTTTCATTAATATTGATTGCGATTTTGAATTTGCGTCGTCACGATTATATTAAAAATTCGAATAAAAAAACATGAAACACAAAATGTATAAATTCATATTGTTTAAACAAATCAAATTCGTAAATTTGCGTATATATTTTTTTGACAATTTCGAAAAAATTCAATTATTTATGATTAATTTTTTTAAAACGTAATGTGCGTATATTTACATCACGCAACAACATTTTTTTTTTAAATTCAAAGTTTTTCATTATATGATTTTTATTATAATATTTGATTTGTTGTTCGAAAATCGTTTTTCACAAATTCATTAAATGCGTTCGATTGTTTCGTAACGTTTTTGTTTTGTTTGTTGCAAATGTTGTTTTTTTTTTTTTTGAAAATTGTTCACAAAATCGCTGTTTAAAATCGCAACGTATTCAAACAAATTTTTTGAAAAATTTGATCAATGTTTGAATGTTTGTTATTATTATAAACAAATTGTGTCATGAATAACAATTTTGATCAATTATTTTGTTTGAAATTGTAATACATTCGCAAATAATGTTCGAACACAACATTTTGTTTTTTTGTTTGTTCATTTGTTTGTGAATGAAAAACAATATTAAATTTACGTTTCGTTTTCAAATTTTAACACAAAATAAATCAAAAATTGTTTATGAAAAAAATTTTGATTCGAAATAATGTTACGTATTATTTCATAACGACATACGAATTCTCGTTATAGCAAATTCGCAAAATCTATCGCGTTTAACGTTTTTGTGATTGCTATATACGTTGCGTATTTCGTCAATTTGTTTATCAATATTAATATCGAGTCGTTAATCTTTTCAATGTAAAAATTTTTAACAAAAAACATATTTGTAATGAAATTCATGATAATTGTATCGAATGATTGTTTTTTTTTCGACGAAATTGTTATCATATCGTCATAAAATTTATGTCGATGAATTCGCATTCGTTAACAATTTGAACAAATGCGTACATAATTTGTTATTTTTTAATTATGTCAAATCAAAAATATTTGCGTCGCACAACATTTTCGTCGAAAAAATGTTTTTATTGATTTTTACGTTTAAATTCGATTTCGAGTCGATTAGTCGATTAGTCAAAAACTATCATGAATCGTGCTTGAATAAACGTATTATTGATTAATTAAACGAAAACAATAAGTTTGCAAAAGTAAATAAATACAAAATGTTGAAATTGCAAACAATGTGCGACGTCAAGTTTCAAATCATGTTAATTTCGACGTAAAATTAAAACATAATTCGTTGTTCGATCATATCATATCAATTATCTATTTATCAAATTTATTTGTCAAATCTATTTGTCAAACATGTTTGTAACATTAATTTTTTTTTCGCGAACGTTGTTTCGACGATTCGTCGTTAATTCGAAACGAAAACGTTGTTAATTGTTTTAAACGAATTCAAAATTCGAAATTTTCACGATCATTATTTAATTTATTTTTTGATTTTTTCAATATGTTGTATTAATTCATAATTTAATAAAATCGAACAACAATTTTTGAAAATGTTTTTGACATAATTCAATTTTTTATACAACGTAAATTTTGATTGTAAACAACGTCGAAACGATAATAATAAAATTTGAAATTAAAAAAAAATTTGAAACAAACGAATGAAATCAAAATAAATTCAAATTTTCAAATTTTAATCGAACGTAATTTCGATGAATGTCAAAACGACATTTTTTTCGAAAACGACGACGATTCGCAAATAAATTTTGATCATCGATTTAAAAAATGAAAAAAATAATTTTGAATGATTTCGAATTTGCGACGATAAAATGAATTCGATAATAATCATTTATCACGTCACGAACATTATCGAATTCATCGTTATCGACGTAATATCAAATTCGATCATGCGATCAATTTGATCAATTGACGCGATATTGAAAACGATCGTAATGATATCGAAATTTTAAAATATCGTTCATTTTTCATTCGAAATTTTCGTTGATTACAACGAAATCGAATGATTCGTTGATTTGATTTTCGAAAAAATCACAAAAAATTTTGCGCAAAAATCAACAATGAAACACATCATAAATTCGCATTGTTTCAAATAATTCAAATTGATAAAAATTGCTCATACGTTTTAATATTTTGTATGAATCAAGTTTTTTGTCATCAAGTTTGTCGAATAATTTAGCGATTTTGATGTTTCGTCGATTCAAAAAAACGTAATTTTTTTCGACGTATTCGACGATTTTGCGATGTTTGTTGATTTGTGTCGTCATGCGTTTTTGAATTATTTCGACGTGAATTCGTACATAATCGAAAATGTTTTGCATTGTGTTCGTGATGTTTTTCGTTTTAACGATCAAAAATCGTTTTCTTGTCGTGACATACGAAATAAAATTCGATAAAAAATTCATACGTGAATGAAAATTTTTGTTGACGAAAAACGATGACAATTCAATAAATGCAAAAATCGCGTTATTGTTTGCAAATTCGATCATAAATAATCAAACGTTTCAATCGTTTTGCATGTAATTGCAATATTGTCGCAATTGTTTTTCGATGTTTTGATTGATTTTTTCGATTTAATCATCAGTTTTTGAATGAAAAATCGTGAAAAACTTACATTTGATGTCGAAAATTTTGCAAAAAACTTGTCATACGAAAAACACGAATTGAAAATTTCGATCAAATGTTATGAAAAAAAGCAAATCATGAATACGAAACACGTATTGAATGAATATCTTTGCTATAATTTCAGCATTCGTGTTTTCGTTTTTCGCTGTACAAAATGCATAATGACGTTTTTTATTAAATTTGTCGATTATCGTGCAAATGACATTATGATCGTGAACGTCAAATAATTTCGTGATAAAATCAATGAATATATTCGTTTAACGTTGCAAAAATATAATCAAAAAAATGAATAATTCGTTTTTACGATTTTTGAAAATTTTAATTCGTTGACATTCGTGACAATTACGTACGTATCGACGAATTGTTTTGCGCATGTTGAATCAATAATAATCACAACGTAAAAAATTTTTTATGCGATTAAATTCAAAATAATTCGATGCGAAAAATTCATGAATTTTTTTGAAAAAATCAACGAGCAAAAAAACATCGACGAACATTTATAATCGATTTTTGTAATATAAAACATCGTTTTTTTTTGACAATCGCGTAAATTGATTTCATTCACGAAAATGAAATTTTGATTGAATGTTTCACGATATGTTCGATAATCGTCGTTTGTTTTGTTTGCAACGAAAATTCGTTCGTAAATTGATTCGTCAAATTCGACGACATGAATTTCGAATCGTTTTGAAATAAACAACATTTGTTTTTTATATTGATGTCGTTCGTCGTTATCGTTTTTAAATCGTGAATTCGACATGCGAATCAAAACGTCTGTTTTAACGTTTTGAATTTTTGATTGAAACTGAATGACGATATTGAATTTCGATAAAATTTCTGCTCAACGAATTTGACGAAAAATTAATTTTTTCGAAATTATGAAAATTTTCAAATTTTTGTGATCGATGAAAATCTTGATCGATTCGTCAATGTTTTCGAATTTTGAACGTCAATGTTTCAAACAACGAATAATAATCAATAATTTTTTGTTATAAATTTCGTAATTGCATTCGATTGAAATCATGTTTCGATTATAAAAAACAACGAAATGCAAAATTTTTTCGTCATTGTATTGCGATAACATTTTCGCATTGACGTAATTTGAAAAATCGATTTCTAAAATGATTTGTTTGATTTTATCGTAATGACGAAATATAAAAATTTCGATCACGATTTTTTTGAATAAATTAAAAATCTTTTCGACTTTCGTAATTCATTCGAAATTTACGAATTTTTTGATCATGCGAATGAAAATTTTGATTTTTTCGAAAAATCGCGAATGAAACGTCGATAAAAATTGACGAAATTCACGAAAATCTGAATTTTTTTGAAATTGATAAAACGTGTTCAATCGATTATGATTTGCATTTTTTTTTGAATTCATGCGAAAATCATTTATCGAAAATATAACGTTCAAAAAAATCATTTCTTTTTTGAAAAATTCGCATTTCTCAATATTCATTTGTAAATCGATTTTTTTGAATTTTTTCAGCATTGTTCGAACGTGCACGATATGTTTTTTTTTGAATTTGTTGTAAATAAATATGTCATTCAAATAAATTTGACAAAATTCGTTCAAAAATTGAACAGAAAATCATTTATGTAATGTTGTCAATTTGCAAAATCGTTGATTAATTCAAAAATAATATTCAATACTTATACGATTTCATAAAAATAACGAACGTGATGAATTTTTCACTTTTTTCATTCATTCGAAATTTATTGAAAATTGATATGATATTCAGTTTGATCAAATATTTGCAATTTTGAATTTTGATCAGAATTTTTTCAATCAAAAAAATGAAATATCGATTGCGTTTCGTAATGTGATTGAATTTACGATAATTCACACACAAACGTAATTGATCGTTAAATTTGATCGCAAATAAAACAAATAAAACATATATCGTTTGATTAAATACGATAAATTTTTTTTGCAAATTTTTTCAAATATTTTTTGAATTTTTTAAATTTGAATTCGAATAAAAAATACATTCGATTGCGAAATAAAAAATTGTTATCGTTCAACAATTCGATTTTATGATCGTATAATTTATGAAAAAACAATTTGATAATTTTTTGAAAATCAAATATTTTTGATAAATGACGAAAATATTTTGACATTTTTTTCATTATGCGTTCGAATATCGATTTGATTTGTTCGTGTTTTAAAATTTTTTTGATCATGACGACGATTTTTAACGATTCAAAATTCGTTTGTAACGTTTTGAGCGCGAAATCGATTTGATTGATCGTAATGAAAAAACATTGAACGTTTTGTTTTCGATTTTGACATCGATCAACAAACAAAAAAATTGCATCAATCATTGCGATATTCATCGAATCGTCAAAATTCAATTTTGAAAATAACGAAAATTTTGATTGTTGTTTTTTCGTTTTTCATCGTTTATTACGTTGATTTTTCAATTTTTTTTTTTGACGAATGTCGTTTTCGTAACAATCGTAATATCAATTTTTGAATTATTTGATTCGATTGTTGACGATTCGTCGTCGATATCGATTTTTGAATGAATTGAAGCATTCGAAACATTTCGAATCGATTATATTTGATTCGTTTTCAACAATAAAAAATAAAAATTTGATTTTGAAACGAAACAAAATAATATATCGAAATTTCATCGTCGTTATATGTTTTGTATTATTTTTTGCGATAATTTTGCATCGCGACGTCAATTAAATATATTTTATCGACGATTTGATTTGAAAATTTTTAAACGACAAATTTGTATCGTTTGATTGAATATGTTGTCGTGATGATTGCATTTGAACGATTTGAAAATCAATTTATCGTAAATCATGTTCAATATAATTTCATGTTTGTTCATTCACGATTTTTTTAAAATTATCGAATGATTATCGAAATCAATGATTAACAAAAAAACGATCAATTCGAAATGTAATTTTATCGTCAATTTGAAATATATCGCGTGAATTATAAAAAAAACATGACGATCGTCGAATTCAATCAATAATTTCGATTTCAATAAAAATACGAATTTCATGTTCAACATGTTGCATACAAATTGCGCGATTTTTTTATCAATGAACGCATAATCAATTGCATCAATATTTATTAAAATTTTTAATTTATGTTTATTATCGTTGAATGATAACGTACAAATGATGATTAAAAATCGTTTAATGAAAAAATCAAACATATTATCATCGTGAATAAAATTTTTTTTTAAACATTTATCAATCGCGTTTTTGACGTGAATCGTCAATTTTTCGAATCAAATTCGCTCGAATCAATATCGAAATTCAATTGATGCATTTGTAATTTATGTCATTGACGTTTTTGAAATTTATTGACGTTAAAACAAAATTTTCAAATGTGATCGAATTTTTCACACGTGAAATATTTGTTCGTGACAATCAATTGATCGATAATCGAATCATGTTTATAATCGTTTTTGAATTTGACAAAAAACGTCGATATGATTGATTTAACGAACGATATTGCAATCGAAACAACAAACGTCGATTTGAAAATCACGAAAATTGATTTTTGAATTCGAATTCGAATTTTTTTTTTCGAATGTTGATCAAATCGTTATACATTTGTTGAATGTCATTTTTTCACGCGAACAAAAAAAAATGATGACGAAACGAATTGTTCAAAATTTGTTTTAACGACATGATGAATTTGTCAATCAAATTTTTCATCAAAATAAATTGATCGAAATTGATTTGAATATTCAAACGATAAAAATTCGAATAAAAAAATTGAAAATTTTGAATATCGAACATGATCAGATTTCGATATTTTCGACGTACGTTGCGTTGATAATTTGAATTTTCATAAATGTTTTCGAAAAAAAAAATCATCATCATTTTATTTTCGAAGTAATTCAAATTGTTATATCGACGAGATTGAATGTGTTTGACGACGTTTTTTTCAATTCAATCAATTATTGTCGTGATTATGAAACGAACGATTTCGTATCAATCATTGTTGATCGTGAATTTATCGTGAACGTTGATTTTTCAAATGAATCAATCAAAATTCATATCATTCGTAAATTTATCGAAATTCGAATGTTTGTTCGAGCGTTTTTTTTTTCGACGATTTGACAAAATTTGTAACAATCGAATCGTTATCAACAGATTTTTTTCGTCATCATCGATATTGTTTGAATTTTTATTTGAATCGAAATTGAAAACACGTTCAAAACGACGAATTTCATTCAATTTGATCAAATCGTCATATTTAATACGTTTGTCAATGAATTGATTTATCATTCGTTTTTTTTTCTTTTTCGAACGTTTTAAATTTGTCGCGTATTTGTTCAAAAATATTATCGATATCGAATAAATTTTTTTTTGAATTTTGAACAACTTGACGAATTCGTGAAAATTTTTTAAAACGATCAAATATTTGTTTCGATCGATGCGTAAATCATTGAACACGTTCAAAAAATCGTCGAAATGATGTTGAATTCAATATTTCAATTGACGAACGATTTTTATGTTCAAAAAATGCGTAATATCGTCATTTTGATTCGACACAACGTTTGATGTAAAAAAAAATTGACGAAATTTGTAACGAATCGTGAATTTTTCATCGATTTTTTGAATTTTTTTCAGCATTTGCTCAACGTTTTTTTGAATTTCGTCGATATTCAAATTCGAACGAAATGAATTGAATGAAATTGTTTCATGATGATTGCGAATCATTTCGAAAAAAAAAAAAAATAGTCGTCGTTTTGTCGTTTTTTATCGTCGAAAACTTCGTCGTTTGCGTGTAAATTCGATTTGTAATTACACGATTTTCGTCGTTGATTTCGTCAAAAAAACTTTTCGTCGTTTGTTTTTCACGAAAAATTTGATCGATTTGAAATTTTATTTTTGAACGTTCGCGTATCACGACGAACGATAAAAATTGAAAATTTATTGTAATATCATGAGTCGTGCTTAAATAAACGTATTATTGATTAGCTAAACGAAAACAATAAATTTGCAAAAATAAATAAATACAAAATGTTGAAATTGCAAACAATGTACGACGTCAAATTTCAAATCACGCTAATCTCGACGTAGAATTAAAGCATAGTTCGTTGTTCGATCATATCATATCAATTATTTATTCATCAGATTTATTTGTCAGATTTATCTGTCAAACATGTTCGTAACAGAAACATTGTTTTTTCGTAACATTGAGTCAAAAGTGATTGTATTTAAGTCGACTTTGAGTCAATTGAATCAACTTTGAGCAATGAATAACAAGATTTTAATCAATTAAGCAAATCATTCACGTATTTAAGTCATTTAATAATCAAAAGCAAATTTTTTTATTTAATTGTTATGTAATGTATGATACACGTATTATATCATAAATTACATCTTTCTATGTGAAAAATACGTGAAATTTTCAAAAATAAAATTATTTTTTTCATAACGTTGATAACGGCGTCGCTACGCGCTTTCCGTTAGTTTTTTTTGACTTTTTTGACAACGAACATCAAAAAACGCGAAAACGCTAAACTTAATTGAGGTTTTTTCAATTGATGTCGAATTTCTACAACTGATTTTCGACTTTTGACGCTTTATATTGACTTAAATATTTGTTATTGTTGATTAAATGACTCGAAATCGACTTAAATATTGCTAGTCATTTTAATGACTAAAAAGTCGACTTATAACGCTTATACAGCTTGCATAACTCGCTTGTACGTTTTATGTCGATAAGCAATGAAACATCGACGTTCGATTTTTGTTTGCGCAAAATGTTCAACATTTGAATCGTCATAATTTATACGAAAAATTTTTTGTTTTGTAACGAAATTTTCAAACACATAAATTGCGAAATTACGACGAAACAATTCATTTTTTTCAACATTTCATTTCGAAAACTCGTTTTGTTTGTTTGCGTATTTTTGACGTCATTGTTTTTTAACAACAAAAACGTTTTTTTGTTGTAATTTGAATAATCACGCAATCATTGATTTTCGCAATTTCAAATAAAATTTTTTCGATTTCATAATTTGATGAACTAAAAATCGAAATGCGACAATGTTTAAAATTTTGCAAACACATTTATCGAAAATTTTTTTATTCGAAACAATATTTCGAATATTTGTCGTAACAATATTACGCAATCGCGTTGTCGATGTTGCAAATTTGATTGAAAAACAAACACACGTTAATCGTTTTGCAAATCAAATTGATAATTTTGATTGCGAAATTTGTTTCGCAAAAAATAAACAAAAATTTATCGTTGTTTTTGTCGTTATCGTTCGATTTCATAATATCAAATTTTCTCGACGACGCGTTCGTAAAATTCAATTTGTTTTTGCGATATTTTATATTGAAATCAAACACAATTAATTTTTCAATTCAACGAATTTGTTTCGTATTGAATTTTTTGATTGTTATAAAATATCGAAAATTGTTGTGATCAAAAATAACGCGAATAAAATGTTTGTTATTTTGCAAATAATGTTTTCAATTTTTGAAATCAAACATTATCGCATACAATTTTTTGTCATACGTATTTCAATTAATTTTTGTTTTTTTGAATTTGTAATTGAAAAACGCAATAAAATGTTATTGATCGTTTTTGTTTTTTTCATTAAACACATTATTTGTTTCGCGATCAAAAACATTAATTTTCATGCGTAATTTCGTTTTTCAATCATAATGCGTAAAAATAAAAACAATCGTGAATTTGATTTTGAACTCGTTGAACGCAATTTTAATTTTTTTGTCATAACAAACAAGTTTGTTCGTGAATTTTTTCAAAAAAATTCCGTGCAAAACTTCAAAGTTAGATTTAAATCTGATAAAATTGCGAAAATCGATATTTCGCAATTTTTTGATTTCAGCGATTTCGCATCTTAATAGCATTTGCATTCAATAAATAAAAATACAAACGAAAACTCGTTTTGAAAACGAAATGAGTTTTATTCAAATAATCAATAATATCGAAAATCGATCGAGTGCGCATTGAAAATCGAAATCGCATTGAAACGTTGCAAACATAAAACAAATTTCGAACGCAACAATTTTTGACAACGACGTGAAATTTTCGAAACTATTGCGATAAAATCGATTTCGATAATTTTTGAAGCATTGAAATGCATTCATTTTGTTTTACAATCTTGAATATGAATGAAAATTATTTTTGATTGATGTGCAAACTGCGAAGCAACTGTACAAATCACGAAAAATTGAACGAAATCTTTTCGCAAACATTTCAGTTGACGATTTGACACAAATTTGACAAACATGAAGTTTTCGAAGTCGCAAAACTATTGCGACAATGAATCGATTTTTATCATTTTTGCAGCGTTAAAATGCGTTCATTTTGTTTTACAATTTGAATTAAACAAATAAAAATCATATGAAATTGCGATTGATCAACAACGCAAAATGAAAAAACAAAGCGTTTTGAAGTGATTTTGACATATGTTTCGATTGAAAACTTGAATTTTCAATTGATGAAAATTATCGACTTTAACAATAACGAAAAACGATTTTTTTCGATTCATTCGCGTCAAGCGAATTTACAGAATATTTTATTATAAGAAGATTCTATGAAAAACGATTTTTTTTTTCGCATCACGCGTCAAATTTGTAAATGATGTTACGATTTTCGAAATTTTTTAACAAAACGTTTATAAAATTCAACAAAATTTAAAAAAATCATAATATTTTTCATTTTCGAATTCAAATAATCAACGATTGCGTTTATACGCGAACGTTTTATTTGAATATCATTGCGTTCAACAACGAAATTTAAAAAATTGATATTTTTTTTGTTGAATTCGCATTTTTTCAATTTGACATACAAACGATAACGTAATAACGTTTTAAACATCAAACGAACATGTTTTTAATATTGTTGTTCATTTTCGAAATAAATCAATATATCATTCAAATACATCACGCAAAAAACGTCAATGTATAATTTTAATATTTCATTAACATAAAATTGAAAAATAACAAAAACGTTAACAAAATCGAAAAACATAATTTGATATTCGTATTGTTCATAACGAATACGAAAAGCAATTTTTCATTTATTTTTTGACGAATACGAATTTTATAATACGCATTTCGAATGTTTATTTTGATAAAATGTTTAATATTCGCGAAACGTTTTAACGTTTCAAACAACAACGACAATGAATAATTGTTTTTGATCGTGATTTCATTGAATTTTCGATAATTCACACATAAACGCAAATTGTTATTTGATTTTTTGACAAACAACACAAATGTTTTCGCAAATGCGTTGAAAAAACGAATTTATTTTTTCGTCAACGCATTTTCGAAATAATTGCGTATAACAATAAATTCGTCGTGTGACATATTGTATATAAATTCAAAACGCGATTTTTTGTTTGATTGCAAATCAATAATATATTCGATTTGATTATGCGTATTCAAATTGTTCGACAACGTTTTGAAAAATATTTCGATTATTTTTTTGATAACATCAAAAATGTAATCGTTACGATTCATTTGTAACGTATCACAACGAACAACATTTCGTTTTCGATATTGATAATTTTGTGTTAAAAAAACATTTGATATGACATTGCGACATAAACACGATCGCGATTCGCAATGACAATCATAATTAAATCAACGAATTTTTTCGCAAAACAAAAATTGATTGAAATTTGTTTGAATTTTTCATAATTATTATCACGATATAATTAACGACGATCATGTCAACGAATATCAAAATCGACAACATTCAATCATAAATATTCAAAAATTATGTCGTATTTACGCATGTCAATCGTTCAAAAATCAACATTTTGTTTTTTTACATGTTTTTCGTTATTTCGTGTCATGATATGCACGTTTTCATGATGTTCGTACATTTGAATCACACGATCGTCAACAGTTTTTACATGTTGTTTAGCAATTTCATTGAATTCAAACAATTGCATTTGTTTGACAAAAATTTGTGATATAAAATTCGTTTCGACATCAAAATCAATCAAACAAATAATTGTTGTATTGTTTGTTTGCGTAACAAATGTTTTGATTGATAACGTGATTATCAAAACACGAAATTTATTTCGTTTTAAATTTATTTTCAATGTTTCAACGACAAACATCAAATTCGTTTTTTTTTTCGACGATTGATTTTGATTTTGATTGCGTTTTTTTTTGAATTTGCGCATAATTTTCACACACAAAATCATTTGTTATGTGATTCGATTTGTAACATGAAAAACATGTACGTTTTTCGAATTTTGAAAATGCGAAATTGTGATTTTGATTTCGATTTTTTTTTTTTTTTGTTGATTTTGTTGCGATTTCGAAAATTGATTTTGATTGTTTTTTTGAACGTTGTCAAATTCAACAAATTTGTTACGCGAAATTTTTTTGTTTTTATTTTTGTCATCGTCATTGTCATTTTTTTGATTTTTTTGATCATTTTCATTATTTTGTTTTGTTTTCGTAACATTGTTCGACGATTTATTTAACGTATTATCGTCGACAAACAATTGTTTCGCAATCAACAAATTGACGATTAATTTGAAATAAAAATCGATTTCATGATTTCGCATTTTTACACATTTGATGCGAATGAAAACATGAATTTTGATCAACAATTTTTTTTGTCGTTTTTCGTTCGAAACGTGACGTTTCAATTTGTTTCACAATTTGATTAAATATTGATTGAACGCAACAATGTTTTGTCGAAACAATTGTTTGACATTTTCAATGACAATAATCGTGTTCATGACACGAATCATCGAATTGTTAAACAACGTCAACAAATAATTTTTATATTGTTTTCATGTTTGTTTTTCAAATTGAACATCAACATAATTACGTTATTGATTTTTTTTTGTCGTTATCAAAAACGACGTCGATCAACTTGTTTTCATTTTTTTTGTTTGAAAATTAACAAAATCGAAAACGATATATTTTTCGCAATCACGCAATCAATTTTTCAAATTGTTTCAATTTTCACATTTTTGCGTGTTTGAAATTTTTGATCGTGCGATTCGTTTTTTGATATACGAAAACGAATTTTCATATTGATTATCGTTGTTGCGACGACGACGACGATTTCGATCACGTTTCGTTTTTGTCTTGATCAAAAATATTTTAAAATCATTGAATTTTGATTCAATTTTCAACATTTTGATACGCATTTTCATTTGTTTAAAAATTATGTTTGAATCGACAACAACAAACATAATGATATCGCTATTTGACGACAACGAAACAAAATTGTTTTTTCGTTGTGTTTCATTTTGACTAAAATGCGTAACAAATATTGAATTGAAAAATTGATCAACATTTGAAATCAAAAATTCGAAAATTGAAATATATTTAATTGAAACGTCGATATCATTAAAATCGACAAAATCATCGTTTTCATCAAAATTTTCGAATCGAACATCATCAAACAATTCAATAATTCGATCGATAAAAAAAAAAACATAAAAAAATTGTTTGATGAAATGATGTTTGATTGTAATGCAATCGATACGATCGCACGATCACGAATTTGCGAACGAATTTTGCGACGACGAAACGCATTTGTTGAATTAAACATTTTTAATCGAACAATTTTTGATGTAAAACAATTAAAATTGTAAAAATGTAAACATTGCGTGATTAAAATGTGCGAATAATAATATTAATTGTTATAATAAATGTTAGACACATAGTAGAACTAATTGCTAAAGAAACAGAAAAAAATTCGTGAAACTTCGAGTATATAAGCACGAGATGCGACAGTTAAATTCGCAATGTCTTAGCGTTTGTTGATCGATTTCGTCTCGTTACAATATCAATTTTGCAAAAACGACGACGAAATATATCAAATGAAAATCATGCATATCGAACGCATCAAAGCGACGATTAAATATGTTCAATGATTAATAAACATAATACATACATCAGACGAAAGACGATTAAATACTTTGTAAAACACTTTGAAAAGAAAATTGTTCGCAGAAAAATTGTTGATTGAACGTTCTTCGAATGACGACGAGACGCTTGATTGAAATAAATGACTCGTTGATGACGAAGCAAGTCATTATTCAATTCGAAAGTATCGCTACAAATGTCGCAAACGAAATGTCGCAAACGTGAGAGAAATCTGATAATTTGTTGCAGGTGTCACGAATATCTCAACATCATGTACGTACACTCGGTACAGTCCCCTTTCACAGCGGGTGGTTAGCGTAAAATGCTTGACTTAACTTCAAGAAGTAAGCGTCACAGAAAGAATCCCTGCTGACAGGGATCTAATCCTTGAGTACTTGAGTAGGGGACTGTACCTCCTGAGCCTCCGTAGTCTTATAATGCCAGTCCGCACCGATTGTCGACTGTTTCGCATTATGACGTTTGCTTACAAAATCAGCATATGATGCAGGTTGGCTTAATTCGATTGTGAGTCAGGTGGTGAGTCTCATCCAAAACATACAAAGCAACAGCCATCATGCCTTCGCCGTCTGTAGCGAGCATAGGAAAACTACAACGAACTTGTTCCTTTTCCACGAGGCTCTTGCTGCTTTTCTCGGTCGATCTGACGTCACAGAGAAAGGACCTGAGAGGAGCAATGACCGCGGCGTTCAATTTTGTCTTGTGGCTTGGTCCATTCCTTCCACTGCAACAAAAGAGCCAAAAAGGCTTTAGTGGAGTACACCTTGTGTGCAAAGCCACAGACGACTTGAGATAAAGTAGTAGAGTGGCAATGAGCGTCTAGACTATACTACATGAGACTACCGGCCTGGAGTGCTGGGTGAAGCCCCCCCTTCCAACCCCCTCTCCTTTCTCTCTTTCTTCTTCCCATTGTTCCTAAGCTGAGTATCTCTGATGTTGATGAGAGAGCATCGGGACTGCCTACAAGCATTTCAAGATCCAAGACTTCGAGGTGGCCTAAACAGTGCGAACCTGTATACGTATGTATATGATTCAATTAAGCTATCAGTGCAGCATGCAGTGTTCTTTGTGCTTAAAATTCTAGCCAGCCTATGGCTTAAATTCTAGGCAGCCTATGGCTGCAGAGGTGTCCAGGGCATACGTGAATGCAAAATTTTGGAGACTTTGCTCCCAAGATGGTTCGCAAGACTGATATAAGCCATGCGACATGGTATACTGCTTCCCCATGCACTGACAGATTCTTAGACTACTCTATGACACCATTTACGCGACATGCATGATAGAGAAACTGATGCGAAAACATGGAAAGTGGGGCGGCTGTGATCGATAGGCCTTCTCGCTTCATAGTAGATTCGTACCCCGTCGTTTTTCGCTCGCCATTCTTCATTTCATCCTTGCCTCATCCACTCAATCAGGGAGACTCCACTCCTCCTTCACCGCATAACCTTGTCGCGCTGGTATAGGAGGCATTTGATTCCGCAGTCTAATCAGTTGGGCCCCCAAGAGAAGCTCAATTAGTGGTCTACCGGCCGGTCAGGCCCAAAGACCATGGTTTTTATGTATCATAATTAAGGAGTATTGGTGGCATCAGCGGTAAGAACAAGACAAAATGACCAACGAATTCCTTCAAGCTCTGTTCCTCCGCCAACGCAGATAGCACAGAGATGCGGTGTACGCTAGACAATCACCCGAAGTGACTATTAGCAACTCAAAGCTGTCTCTCCGTCGACCCAGGTTGGGTACCTCCATGTCTGAATGGCGCCTGAGCAGGTGCCAGGCCCTTTCCGCGGTCTTCCTCCTGCGATCGGAGTTTCCCCCTCGAGCTTGGTTTTATGCTTCAAGACTGCGCGTGGGATCCAGCTGCTGTGCGATTGATGACCTTCCTGTAGTGTACCATTGCAGATGAATGAAATACGTTCTTCACAATTCGTTCCAATCGGCCACATAAAGCAATACAGGCGTGTACGTACGATGTCAATGAATAGAGTCGTACGAAGAGAAAGCATGATGATATGAAAAATGTGAAGCATTTGCTGGGTGATCTATGCCACAAACATCCTCACATCGTCGTGAAATTTTTTTGGTGGCTGTTTCAGATTTACCAATTGATATCTTCAACGAAACTCATGATTGAAGCGTAAGGTTTTCTGCACTTACAAATGACGGATTTCCACCTAATTATTCTACTTCTAACAGAATCACATTAGGGAAACACCAAGTGACACAAAACCTTCGTGAGTTTAGTAGAAACACCAACGTCGGCCCGTCTATAGATGCTAGCCCTCGTCTCCACTCATCTTAGCATGCTTGAAGTACTTCATTCCCACCCAGGCCACGACTACCCACACCCACGCCATAACCCCTGTAAGTATAATGAGACAAGGATAGTACCCCACAATGGGCAGCGTCGGGTCATCTTCCAACTCTGGGGGCGCGTACGGCGTCTCGCCAACATCCCAAGCCCAGCTCCAGACCTCGAAGCAAGATCCCATGCCCACGACGAAGATGATCCAAGTGACGAAGAGGATGAACCAACCCCAGTAGGCCGTCTCGGCGTAGGAGTGCTCGGAAGGAGTGGGTAGCGGGAAGGAGGGTGGCAAGGAAGCGAGTGGTGAGCGGTTCGCTGTTTTGGATGGGCGAGGAGCTGGTGGGCGGAGATGGCGAGGGGACAGTGGGGGAAAATAGCTATCTCTTTCGGCTACCAGTGTTGAGGGATTGGATGCAGCAGGTGCGAGCGATGTATGGCTATCTGAATTTGGGAGTAGTTCCCTGTCTATTATCAAGGTAGAGCTGTTCACTGGAGGTTTGGGGGGGCTCCTGATGGTTAAGCTTTCGTTGCTACTCGACGGCGATGAACTTCCGTAGGGAGGTCGATCGTATCTGACGGGCGAGGCAGGAGATGGCGGAGTGTTATGTATAACAGGCTGCGAAGCTTTTCCGGGACCGAGAAGGGCTGTTTTTCGTAAGGAACCTTTTCGCCTTCGAGTTTTGGATTGATGGAGTATTGCTGCCATTGCCCCGGCCACTTTTGTGGGAGCAGACTTTGAAGGCTCGGATTGACCGGATTTCGGGCCTGAGCTACTTCTGCCACTGCTATTTTGGCCACCGCTTTCCATGGTTCTGTTGCGATGTGGCTCACTATCTTTCAAGCCTGATGTGCTGATACCGATGCCGATTCGTTCTTTGGACGTCCATGCCGTCGCTCAATTATTCGCATGCGTACGGATAGAGGATGAGATTTTACGGTTCAGATAGCTCCAGTACTCGGATTTATTAGCCTAGCAGTCGTGCTCACGAACGTCTGTTTACTCCATAATATATGTAGAGTACGTGTACTTGTAAAGTACGGAAATATCACAACTAGTCAAACCTCGGAATTTCGGATTTAAGGTTTTATTGAGAGGGTGGAGATTGAGATTGCTCAAGGCTTGCCGACGCTAACGGAACGAGGTCCCGAAACAGTCCTGAACAAGCGTCCAAAAGCGTTTGCGATTACCTTAAGGTACCCGTACGGCGGGGAGTCGTCATACGGAGTACTATACCGGGACCTCATACTCTACTACTCCAAGAATTGTTGCGCTTTGCTGTACGACGAAAGCTTTACCACTCGACTCTATTCATACTCCTAGTTTGTCTCCAAGAAATAGCGACCATGTAAGATATACTAGCTCTACTCACGGAGATCTACAAACGTGGCTGCGATGGCGTCTAATCTGCCAATACCGGCGCCGCCGCGAACTCCTACTCCACCCCCTGACGACGAAGAGCATGATAATTATTCTGGAATAAGTCTAGATGGATTCACCAATTCCCCTGTCAAGGGCAGCTTCGATCCTTCCTGTCTTTCGCCCATGGATGAAAACTTCCCACTCAGCCGCCGTGGCTCAACGCCAGCCTTTCCACCACCATCGTCCGCAAATCCGCTGAGCCCTACAGACACCAATTCGTCCTCACAGTACAGTCCTATGTCTTTGGACAGTGCCGGTAGTCAGGCCAGCACCTTGACAGAGAATGGCAAAGGCATCTTCAAGTTCCAGCCTACGTCATTGGCGACATCTCCAGTCACCAAGTCTGTGAGTAGGCCCTTTTTTATCTGGGCTTCAGAACTCGTACATTAACTCACTGGGTACAGAGCGTAGGTCAGCGAAGAGGACACAAATACAAGCACAGCAGCGTATCCCATCAGATTTTCCTCGAACCCACACCGCGAGCTCCCCTAGCCTTGCCCAACTCCCTTCCTGTCCCCACTTTAAAAGAATGTCGGCAGAGCATGTCCAGAGAGCAAACATTCCGCTTCCTATGGAGTATCATCCATATGTTTGTCGCAGCGTATACCCTCTGGAGTGCCGAAGGTTCTCTCGCCATGACTGCATTATCACACCTCATCCTCTTTGACGCTCTCGGTGCTATGTTGTGCGTTGTGGTCGACGTCCTTGGCAATTTTGAAGTCTGGAAGCGATCTTCAATACGGCATCCTTTCGGTCTCGAACGGGCTGAAGTCCTCGCTGGCTTTGCTATGTCAGTATTCTTACTATTTATGGGCATGGATCTCATATCCCACAACCTGCAACACCTCCTGGAAGGCGTGGGTAAGCATGAGCCACATCATAGTCACGATCACGATCGTGTCTCCTCGGGCGAAGTCGATAGCGCTGCCCTTTTGGCTATAGTATCAACCGTCGTGTCCGCTTTGGTGTTAGGCAATCATGCGCGCATTGGCAAAGCCATGCGATTCGCATACATGGAATCTCTCCCTTCAATCCTCGCCAACCCATCCCACTTCCTCACAATATCGTGCTCGGCAGTGTTGCTCCTTCTTCCGCTGCTATCGATAGGAATGTATCTCTGGCTAGACCGCGCGCTTTCGGGCACTATCGCCATATCCATGTGTATTCTCGGTTTTCGTCTCGTCAAGGCGTTGGGCTTCATGCTTCTCATGTCCTACAATGGCAACGGAGTAGCAGAAGTCATGCGCGACATCGAGTCCGATCCTTCGGTGACCGCCATCGAAGAGGCAAGATTCTGGCAGGTCCACTACGGTCTCTGCATGGCGAATCTGCAGCTGAGGGTTCGAGGCACCGAAGACGGTATGGCCAGATTATCTGAACGAGTCACGAGCCTTGTAAAAAACAGACTAGGTGGTGGGTATGGAAGTGGAGGCCAGAAGTGGGAGGTCTCGACACAACTCAACATTGATCGTTTTTAAACCATTTAGCGAGCATTGCAGATTTGTATTAATGCCAAAGGCCGGGAAGCTATGTTCGATGGAACGTGTGAGTCCCAAGGTTTACGAAGGGAAAGAGGGATCTCGTGCATATACATGACATCTACCGCACTTGATAAATATACTTTGAGGAAAAGGCAAGTGTATTAGGGGCATTGAAAGACGAAGAACAACTGTCGATGGATCCGGTAAGATCAGTGATGATCCCATCAGCATCAATCCAAGGCAACGAACACTGGGGTTGGCGCTGCATGTTCGAAAGTGTGTACTTCACTCACTCGACTTGCTTTTCTGAGGCAACCTCAACAACCACGTGACTCGCTTGGCAAAACCCGGACAAAGATTTCCGCACCAGAAATAGCCGGGAATGCTGCTTTGCAGGAATTACAAGTACACAGGATACTGAAAACTGAGGTGCCATCGAACCCATGGAATGTTTCATTGGTCATTTTACGCCTAAGACCAATCCCACGCCCGATACCTACGTCACCCAGGCAACTAAATCACGATTAACAGCTAAGGATAGCCAATTGAATACGTCAGGGAAAAGGTTAGGTGGATGAGAGCCAACAGGACCAGAAAAGTGGCGAGCACTTGTTTCTGGCTGTGCATTGCCTTGAGTACTGTCGAGCTCTATCTCATGGTCTGTCTGGTGCAGTTTTGCTTCCCAAAGCATCACCACTAACATACTTATTTGAAAAGACCCCGTTACCCCTTTCTAAGCACAAAGCACCGTTCCGAGCACAAAGCATATGAATATGACATGAAGAATATATCATCTTCTTGATTTTGTTCTAAGTCAAGTAATCGCAGGTCTGTCGGGGTATACCTTATGAAATCACACCACCGGGTCAAGGGATACTTCAAGGATCGAGCGATGTGGAACAAGTTTTAAGAAGGATTAAGCTGGCACCATGTGGTTGAAAAAATCATCTTATAGCTGACCGTATGGACCATTTCTACACACAGGTCCAAAACATGATTACTTCGCAAATCAAAGCATGTGGCCAGGAAGCATTAATCCTGTTATTGCTTAGCGAGACATCGTTCATTGCATGTTACTAGGATCATCTTCCTCGTTGTCCTCGTCGTCTCTGTCCTTCGCCAAACCCCCATTGGAATCATCCTGAGCCTCTGTTGATGGTACCTCTGAATTTGGCGGCGGTGCTATTTCATTCAAGAGCATCTCGAAACGTCGTTGGCTTTCCTCTCTCTGTAAGGCCGTTAACCAAAGCCAAACATGCTGAAGCAACGGAACATTGAAGACGTACCTCGCGTTCAGGCATGATTGCTTTGCCACTGGCAAGATACCACTCGCTCTGCGCCTCGTTCATAGCGTTCTGAGCAGTGTGCCAAGTGTCGAGAGCTGTCTGTCTCTGTCCATGATTCATTTATGAGGAGGCCAGAAGATAAAAAGTTGTGTGGGGGTTGAATGGCTGATTACTCACCGACCGAAGCAGCTCAATCCTCCTATTTGCTACCTCAGCCAGCTGTATATCAACATCACGCTGGCTTGGGCCTCCAGCCCGCTCACTCCCAATGGGTAAGGGTTGCCGAAGTTTCTGCTCTTCGCTATCTAATAAGCTGAGCTATCGGCTTGTCTGTGATCAGCATACAAGCAAGTCAGAACCATACGGCAGAAGTTATACCTCTCGCGTCGAAGTCTCGGCCTGGTTATGACTCTCCTTCATTGTAGCATTTTCCTTTTGGATCTGTTCTTCGAAAAGTTTCATCTTTTCTTTAAGCTCCACTAGTTCGTGTGCTGCGTTACTCTCCTTTTCCTGCGCATCCCGAGCTTCTTTGAGCTTATGAGCCCTCTCATTAGGGCCGACCATTCTTGTTTTGATATGAAAGGCCTTTAGTATGGTCTCGAGATATATCGAAATTGAGGAGAAGCAAATATAAAATATAGATAATGTGACTCCCCTTCTAAAGCAAACCGCGAAATGAAAGAACCTCCAATGTGTGTTGTATTATTGGCCAGGTCGATGAAGTTGAGATTAAGCTTGTGTCAAAGAGGATATGGTGATATATATATGTGTCAGCTAAAGATGAGTGTCTGAAATCCTTGATGAAAGAGTCATTCACGGTGATCACAATTGACAACACGATCAGATGGAAAAGAATACCGTACTTGCCAAAATCCATCAACGAAATTTGTTTCAGATTATGATAACTCATTGATGACCTGTGACAAGGGTCGGTAAAGTAGATGCAACAAGCCAAAACTGGAAATACCCTGATTTAATGGACTTGACTATTCTCAGAGTCTTTCATCGGAATCTTCTCTTCATTGATAACATTGTTATATACCTATCCACAAAGCAGATATTTTGTGGAAAAGAAGTTTTCTTACTGGCTGGGATTCTCGACACTAGTGCTCCTGAAGACCTGAGGCTCATATAAGTCATTTGAAGTGTAGACAGAGATGTAAACTATGAAGTGCTGCATCAAGCACTGATCGCAGGTACCTTTCTACTTCGTCGAAGTCTAATCTCGTAGATGTCACATATCACAGTTTGGAGATCAACATCTGGAATGGAGAGCTTTTCTTGACCTATATCATCTCTCAATATGATATTCTGCTAGCTCCGAATTTACTAATATTATATGTTTCAATCAATGAAGATCATTCAGACCACATCGCTGGTTCATACTCAATTTAGTCACAATTACTATGAGCTCACTTTGAACGTCTCTCACTCAAAGTAGGTAAATTGATGGGCCTTCCTAAAATTGGGATGGTTGGAAGTCTCGTCGAAGCTTTTCGTGTGTTGAATCTTTTCTTCAATCCCCTTCTCTCCTACCTTACTGGAGAGAAAGGCTTTTCCAATCCCATGAATGATGTTCAGCTTGAGTTTCGTTACCATCTCAGAGAATGAATTTCAATGGGAAACGTCAACAGCTGGCTTAGCTTTGTTGTGGGTCTTGGAGCTGTGATAGTACCCAGCACATCATGCTTTGCCAACGTCAATGGCGCCATTATACTGTGCAATGTCGTGGTGGCTGCTTTGGCCACTTTTGAAAACGATATTATCTGGGATTCTCCTTTCCTTGGCCCAAACGCCAGTCGGGATTCCATTTGGAAGCCAAAAAACTCAATGACGGCCAGTTTGCAACAGCGGTAATATTTTACAAAGTCTGGCTCTGAGCCTGTGGGAAACTCAAGGGGCATTCAGAGCGAAGCCCCAGGGGTGGAGCACTGAGCTTCCGTGCAAAGTTCTTTTGATGTTTTCAGATTAGACAGCAATGGAGGAGGTTTTCAATGGAGGAGGTTTCAATCCAGACTAGTATTGTGCACAAGTGATATGTATTGAAGGAAAAGTCTTGGACCTCTATCGCATATATAACATTTTTTTGGATCTAAGCAATGTAACCTAAGGACTAGGATGACGAAGCATCGGGAGCCGTGAACGGATTCGAAATCCCGAAGTGTCAGAGCCAGGAGATTCAAAACGCTCGTGCATTAAATGAGGAACCAGGTCGCAAATTCAAGGATGATGAGGAGGCAGAGTATACCATGAATCGACGCTCTTCAGTACTAAGTAGCAATCTGTATGATATATTACTGCCTTTAAGCCGACTAGGGGCTTCTCAAGATATCCTACATATACAGTTACTTGTATTCAACAATTCGTGATATGCCTTTCCCATGTTAGCTCCCTTCCCTATAAGGTCAACCGGTCTAGCCCTACCTTAGCTATACGTCTCCAATCGTACAATCATGCTGCCGCGCGGGCCTTTTCCATGTTGTCCATTGCCTAAATTAGGTTCCAGATCGATAAATAGTCATCTCGCACAAGCCCCAGGGCAGAGTCCAACCGTCCAGAATTACCCAGGTCTGCTTTTTAGCATTGTCTGAGGCAATTTGCCTTTCCGAAGGGAGCCTTTGTAATCTATACTAACCTCTTTCATTGCGGCCAGGCCTGCTTCTAGACCGAAGTTTGCTGCGGATCCTCGAAATTCCTACTCGTTGAGTAATGGCACACGCCTTGAGTAGTGAGTCTTCCTGCTTAGATCACACCCAGTTCAGATGAGCCGTGTATTCGGAATTTTTCGAAGGGATTAGCTTTTTAAAGAAGTTTTGCTGTTTGTTATTCGCTTGATCCCAGCGGAATGAGGTCTGAGGCTGAAAATCATAAGGCACATCGAGAAGTCTCGGCTCCTGAGGCTGAGCGCACTTTGGAATAGTCTCTTTCCTCCTCGATGGCTTCTTCGGTGGGTTTGTATCCTTAGATGACGTTGTAGGGTTCTTGTTACCTGCATCTCTCATAATTTGGTTTAGCTCTTTGACATCACTGGCAATCTGTGCTTTAAGAAAATCGATGCTTGTATTCTCTTCCAAGCATGACATCACAGTCGGACGTGCCGAATAGCTATATTCTTTGAGTGATATAGGGTCCTTCGGGATGGTTGCTGGGTCGAGGAATGCAGTCGAGCCTTTTGCAAGCAATTGGTTGATGTCCAAACTCTCTCCGTGTGGAATCTTGTCTGGATGACTGGGAGTAACACAGTCCATATCGACCTCTTTTCTAAGCACGTGATCGATATCAACGGCACTAAAGAAAGCGCAAGACTGAGGCAAGTCGTCAATGCCCATTTGCTGCGAGAACATGGCTCGTGTCCATATATTGGCCACCTGCAACGCCATAGCAGCCTTGTACTTGTCATCATCTGCGACAAGGTATCGTATTTCGTCATGGACAGTGATCGCAAGGCGGGCGGTGAGATTATACCGACGAATAAGGTAGTCCATAGATGTAATTAACAAATGAAGGTAATCAACACCAGAAGATTGTATTGCCCAATTGATCCGAGAAGTCATGAAGCCACCCTTGTTGATGTAACGTCGCATCAGCGCTTCAGTAATACCAGCGCCCAGCACAGGCGTTCGAGGTCGTTCTTGCTCGGCAAAATCCTCAAGACGATTGAACACGAAAGATTCTGTTCCCCCACGGAAGAAAGACCGTTTGTTGAGTGCCTTTCGAGTAGTTTTAGTACCTTTCGTCTCCTGGTATAGTCTTGTAGCTATTTCATGAGTCTCCTTATCCGACAGATTCGGGTTGAATTGTCGAAGAAGAGTAGAAGCAAACTTAAGTCCGGCACCATATATTCTACCGTAGTTGAAGACCTTGGCATCGTTGCGCGAAATACCCAAGATCTTCGCAGTCTTCGAATGCAAGTCTGTTCCTGCAGCTTTAGTTCCTTCCAAAGTCATGAATCCGATAGCGTTACCACCGTGAAGCTGAAATTGTGCATCCCCTACTAAGCTTGCGATCCAGAGCTCCTCGGAGTCGACGTCAGCGCCAACAAAACAGTATCCTGGAGGTGCCTTAATCATTGATTTCAATTCTGACCCGACTCGATTGGCTTTGGCGTTGCTGGCTGTAAGCCATGTGTTCTCCACGGCTCTACGAGTGATCGTACCCATGGGAATAACTTGGGGAAGAATGAAGCCCTGGTCTTGGATCGAAGATCCTTGTCGAGCACCAACAGTATGGGCCGGATAAACTACCATTTGCGATCGTATTCGATCACGGGCGCTGATCCAGTACGAACAAGAGGCGTTCATGTCCAAGGCTTCTTTAGCATACGTGTACTCGGAAGATAATGTGCCGTTCTCAAAGTACTGTAGGTACCCTTTAGCTAACGGTGTAGCAACTCGTGCCTGCGGACCGTCCTTGTGAGGAAGCTTGAAATACCGGTGCTTCGCGTCATCGCGGATGCTCAGGTTCTTCTCATCGGTCACATCACAGTTCACAACCGACTTCTCGACATACATAAAAGCCGAGTCAAGAGGTACCTTGAAGGTCCAGCCATACTTATCTGACCAAACCACTGGGTAGCCATCCCAAGAAAGGCGGAGCAGCAATGGTGCAATCCGTGTACGAACAGTAAGAGATAATTCCTCTGCGCTACTCGTAGCAAATAGGTCCTTGTACCACTGCGGCATACCAGGCTTCTTTTGTCTAGCAGCTGGCCGAGGTGGATCTCCTTTCTTCTTTGCCTTCACCAATCTAATCTCCTGACCAGACCAGTCAAGCTGAGAGAGCCACGGGTCATTCTTGTATTTTGACTGGTCGTCTTTCAGCGCAAGCGTTCTGTTGGCTAGCTCCCTCAGTCTCTCTTCGACAGCTTCCGACAATCGAACATAGGTCGCTTCGGCATTTTCTATGTACGATTCCCAGGATTTATCAACCGGAAGGATCACAGATGACAAATGGCGTAATGCACTAAAACTCACGGGATGGGGACACACTTCGAGGAATCCGGTGAAGACCTTTTTGAACACACTATGAGTGACTGCGACGTCGGCGGCACAGTAGTCTAGCAACTCGTCTAGTTTTCCTCGAACCCCTTCTCGATTGAGCTCGCCAAAGGCATCCCGTTGAGCCTTGTCGATGGTCACATTGCAATGGAATTTTGCAACATCGCGCAGAGAATTGATTGAACTTCGGCCAACCCACAGCTCTTCCTCTTCTTCAGAAAGTATTCTGTTTTCCAACAATGACGCCAGTTCTACAGAGTCGCTCTCACCCGCTAGTTTCTCTCTTAAATTGCGGTTCTTCTGATGCTTCATCCATGTTGGTCGCTGTCGAGAACACATCCCGTTCACCGCCACATGTAGGGACATTGTGTCGAGGAAGAAATTCTTTGACTGAGTAACATCGTATTCCTCAGCAATTCGTGCCCGGTCATAGCCAATGTTGTGTCCAATAATGATGCGCGCATGATCCGGCTCTCCCAGAGGTACAAGATGCCTGTCGGTGTCGGATTCTCCCATCAGCCATGGTGAAAGCCAAGCATACCAAGCCGTCTTGCTCGCAGCGCATGCCATTACCGCGAATGAGCTTTCTTTCCACATCACTTCCGTATCGAAGGTAAGCATTTCCTCCTGCGGCGCCTGCACCGGAAGGCTGGTACCATCCGGCAAGTATTTTGTCCATCCACTGCGCTTTTCCCATTTCCGTGGCGGACGAGGAAGCTCTGCCTTTATATACTCCTGCGCATAGGTAAGGTAAGGTTCAGAGGCGTCTCGGCCAAGCCTATAGAAGTGTTCATCCAATGTAGAGCCATGGAGGATCGGCAGATCACAGCCAATGGGCGCTGTGTTTTCTTGGTTCTTGCCTAATAGCTGATGCTTCTCCAAATGGATTTTACTCAAATCGATCAGTTGTCGTGGAGGGGTCGCCGGCTGCCTTGAGAAGACTTGTGGGTGAACATGACTACTGAGTTGCTGAACCCCTATCTCGTTGAAGCGGGCCTTTGATGGAACTACAAGCCTTTGATTAGATCAACACACCAGGACATTATCGTCGAAGTTACCTGCTAGTGTGCTACCCAGGCTTCTTTCTCGTCCACCTCTTGGTTGGTCTGCCTGCACTACGTACCGGCGCGGCGTACGAGTAGCCAGACAGCTGACTCGCGATAAATGGCATGGGGAGTTCCGCACTGCAGGAGAGCCAAGGCGAACATTTAGTGCCGGTGCAGAGCAGAGCATGCTCACTTTTGGAACAAGGATCAACTCATACCGCCGCGAATCTCCACTATCCTGAGGGAAAACACGAGAAGCAACGATGCAGTGGCGATTGTTCGCGTGGCGTCGGCTCTCCTTTTCCAGGCTTTGACTTAAACCCGACCAAGTCCGACGACGGGAGCATGACGAGCATGAGTAGCTGCTGCAGGTACTTTGTGTTTCCCTCCACTACTCTATTCGATTTCTCTCCTCTACAACTGTGCGACTATTACTACCATCAGGTTAATTAGTAGAAACAGGTCACAAGGTTTGAGCATCTCTACTACGGAGTCAGCTCGTGTTGTGATCATATCTGCCTCCTGAAGATATTGGATTGACACGACACCCGCATCAAAGAATGGAGGAATCCGGCGATTCTCAAGAGTTTTCGGATGATTCCTCTTCCTCTTCCTCTTCCGATGACTACTCTTCATCATCACAAGACTTCGATCCCGACTCTGTCAACCACACTTCAAGGAGGCACTTACCGCCTCCAGTCCCAAGTAGACCGAACCTCTCCTTACCACAACGCCCATCGATATCCTCCATAAGTGAAACAACACCTACATCACGCCCTCATCACAACCATCGTGAACGGTCTCCCCCACCCTCATTTTCCCGCAATCTACCCCTACCGAGACAACCTTCTCAGTTCGATCTTCCCAATTTCCCTCTGCCAACAGCACTTACAGAGAATGCTTCATTACCGTATACCTCCGGAATAGATCACCCAGCCTCCATATTCGATCTACCACCTGGCTGGAGTGACTGGGATGGTGTGATATCCCCAACTTCTCGGCCCGCGTCAAGAGTTTCATGGGCCTCAAACGAAAGCTGGCACCTCCCATTTTCTCGCAACGAAAACGATTTCGTAGATCTTACCGACGATCACGCAGACTCTGAAATGCCTCCTGCTAGAAACAAACGTGGACTCTCACGGACAGCGTCTTCGGCGATGTCTTCAAGCAGAGCCGCCGATGGCTCGAATAAGCGGAGGAAGACGGATGGCGGGGGCGGGAAATATGCTCAGTTGAAGGCCGAAGACTCCGATATTGAGGAAGTAGATCTAAGGGATGTTGATGAGGATGATGATGGACTATCCAAAGCCGCCCAAAAACAGCAAGAGATGGCTATTAAGGCCCAGCAAGGAGCGGCGGGCGATAAGCCCCTCAAGCTGTCGAGTCTACAATGCATCATCTGTCTCGAGCATATGACGGATGTGACGGCCACCAGTTGTGGTTAGTATTTCAGATTTCTGCAGAGAAGGTGAAGCTAATGTACATAAAAACCAGGCCATCTCTTCTGTCACGGCTGTCTCATGGAAGCATTGATTGCAGGTGAACAGCAAGAGGTCGAACCCGGCAAATTCAATTCCCGATGCCCGGTGTGTCGAAAGAAGGTGAACCGCCCCAAACCTGGCGCCCAGAAGTCGGAGATCATACCGCTGGAATTGAAATTTTCCACCAAAATCAAAAAGCTCGAGGTTTCAATCACGGACTGATCAACGCACTCTCGGTTCTATGGTACATCTGTTTCGGAAGGTCCGAGCATTCGGTTAGCGCTGGGAAGAAGGACTCCTGCATCAGCATAGCGATGATACCCCAATTGCTTTGAAATTGAATGGGCCTAGCTATACTCTGCAGCCCGAGTATGATGAAACGACCTAGCAAGCGTACAGCAACCCACACAAATCAGTGCCATCGGTGAGTCTCACAGTACAGCGGCAAAGCCCCAGCCATTTCTGCTGTACACGCTGCATCCGTCAACTACAAGTATCAGACGTGACTGTAGAGATCGACTCCAGAACGTCGACACTAAGCCCACCTTACTTTCAGCGCAGCCCACACATACTGCGCCCTGGATGTCACCTCCGTTCCATCGATTCTATGCCTCAAGCGTATTCCTCCTACTCCTCACGCCGGGCTCTCTTTTCCCTAGTATTGCCCCCAGCGCCTGACTTAACCCCTTCCCATCGTAGGTCATCCCGCCATACTCGCCCTTTCGCCCATATAGCCTCACACATTCAATACCCCAGCCAGCTAAGACCTCCCGATCAACCACCGGCACCCCCTCTCCCTCGAGATGTATCAGATGCGTGACATATCGCCTTACTGTGACCCCCTCGAGTCCCTTCCCTTCCTCTGCCATCGAGTAGAAATTCCCACGGCTCTCCTCCCCAGCCCTTACAATCGCCGCAATGAAATCTGATGCTCGGAACCCATCCGTCTCACGATCAAGACTCCCATTCAGGATCAGTATCTTGAACCTCGTCTTCGCTACCGCGTCGCCGACTCCGCGTAGGATTATAGAGGGAATGATGCTCGTATATAAGCTCCCGATGCTATAGACCACGGCTTCAGCTGTGTTAAGCGCGGACAATACGCGCGCATTAGGATGCGGCCGCATCTCGTGGCCGTAGGGGTTGATATACCATAGCCTTTCGATCCTCGCAGGCAGGGGGGGGCTCCCTTCATGAGTCTTGGAAAAAGCGATGCTAGCGCCGCGAAGGGTGGGAAGAGTTGACGGCGGATTTGCGTCTTCTTCCTGCCGATGTCCATCAAGTTCGGGATCAGGTGTCGTGTTACTAGATATATTATTGAGAGCAGTAGGTTCACTAGGATGGCTAATGGCGTTTTGGCCCGTGATTGTCGTACCATCTGCTAAGCCAGCCGAGATATGATGCGTAAAGTTACTGACAATAGCCGGAAGTACCGCAGTGCGCGATTCATCCACTCCTCCCATGATTGCTAACAGATAGATGGCGGACTCGAAGCTTCCGGAGAAGAGGCGTGCACCGGTGAGGAAGAGGTTTCCGATTGAGGCAGATTCGAAGCTGAATGTAGAGGTGGGCGGGCGGGCCCGTTTCAGGATTTCGAGGTGGAGGTGGGAGAGGATAGAGCGGATTAAGAGCGCTTGTGCGGTTGGTATGGGCGTCCAGAGGCAGGAGGTACCAGTCAGGAGAGTGATAAAGTCAGACTCAGCAAGCGAGGGGGATGAGGGAAGGCGGTGGTTGAAAAGGGTGCGGATAGGGGCGTGAGTTGGGGGAATAAGGCGGACGAGACGGCCTGTTGAGACGATTGATCAGACTCCTATCTTTATCACCCTTTGTGCAAGGCAAAGGGTCAAAAAAGGATTGCAGGTGGAAGAAGTTCGCAAGGGGAAATCTCCCTCACAGCCTCATGGAGCAATAGACACTATAGCTTCTTCTTCTTCTTCCCGCAGGTCTGATGACATTACGGTTAAAGGATATAAGGCCCGGACTTGCACAAAAACAGTGACTTCACACAGACCTCCAGACAATACATTCCAGAATGTATGCTTGGTTTGCGGATTCAATACTAGGGGCACTAAACTTACTCCTAATATCACCAATACCTGGCCCTCCAAATACCCTGATAAGCTCGCTGGAAGAGCCTCCGTTGTCACTGATAGGTATGACATATGTTAACGAGCAAGAATTCTTCTCCATAACCTCGTTAAATACATCGACCAGACTGTTGGCAGCGCTGCCGCCGGAAAACACAACAAGCCTGCGTGTTGATTGGGATGCCAGCGGACGCTTCTCAACATTCAACGTGGGGAAGAGAGACATTATTCAAAAAACAAACAAGGACGAATGAGAATCGGCACAGAGGAATGAAAAGAAAAGTCTTCACTTCCCAGAAACTGAAAACTCCGAGATACATGGTTACATCTTGGGCGTGTGGAGGTGGTGTTGGCGACGCAATTCTTTCCGTACTGTTACAGATGGTACTACTCTTGTTTAGGTTCTAGTCGTGGAGGCTTTCGAAAGAGCATGGCCTTACATTGTCACAAAACAAGAGAAAAGGAACTGCTCATTCGTCCCGTCAGCGTTGAGAAAATTGTGTAGGGCAAGGGTTGGGCGTCTGTCACTGGTGGTCTCCTAGGCCGGTAGGCCCTTGGACGGTAAGGTAAGTACATAATGTAACTACCAATCTCTCACCCTCGGAAGTAAATAACAAGATATGTGGGTATCCCATGCACGGGCAAAACTGGCACGTAAGGCTTGGCACCCCCTATCGAAATCGTCTGATATTGAAAATTACCCTATATTACTCGCAAATGCTCATTAAAACAACGCTCATTGTTACATAACGATATATCGCAAAGTCTGCATTCATATACGATTCTAGAATTTCGTCGTCGTCGTTGATTACGTATCAAACTGTTACAAGAAAGTTTCTGTAACGACTTCGTTACTCGTTTTGTTTTAATCGCTTTGCATTGAGCTTGACTGCACATCTTACAATACTTGTCTTTGTTATCAAGTTTCTGTATAGTTTCATGCTCCCATACGAAAGTCTTATAGACGATTTCGGTCAAGAAGATATTAATATCTGATTTAGAATTTCTCGGCTTCGTTATTCGTTCAGAATGCTCGAAAAGGTTCGTAATGAGATCGTTTCTGAAAGCTTTGTGAGCACTATCTTGTCTTAGCTTCGCGTATGATCGTTTTTCTGTTGTATTGACGATTTTATGACTGTTTGTGATCGTTGTATTCAATAAAAAATGTCAAAACGATTTTCACGTTTTGTTACAAATTCTTTGAATATCGTAATAATTTCGTAATTGATTCGTTACGTTCATTTCGTTCATGTAATGATTGTATAAATCAATAGATTTCGATATAAACAGCGTTTTGATCGATTCATTATCAAAAACGATTTTCGAAATTTTCGCATTAATAATCGTTTTTGCAAATTTTCGACGTTTTCTTTCAACGTATTGTCGTTTCGTATCGATTGATGTCATGAAAAATATCACTTGTTGATCTTTTCAAGCGAATTGCAATACGTTGACATCGTTAATTATTTTTTCGTACATGATATTTCATTCAATTTGAGTTTCATGTTTCAATTTCAAATCAGAAAGTGTCGAATTCAAATCTCGATTCGATTCTGAACGTTTTTTTTGAATTTCGATATTTGTTTTGACTTCTAACTTCTCTCGTTTCGTTTTGAAAATGCGTACAGTATCAGCGACTTCAAAATCAATACGTTTACACGTGACAATTACATCGATCGATGTAAACAAGTTGTCAATTCATACAACGCAACTGAAATCGTTCGAAATATTTTCTTGTTGTAATAAATCGAATACAACGACTTGCGTCTTGAAATAATCTCATTTTTGATGTAAATCGTATTTAAATTCACAGAATTCTCGTCATCTTTGACATGATACAGTCAATTCAATACATAATCATCGTTGATCAATATTCATATTTTGTAATCTTTCGATTCTGACTTGAAAAATATGTGAATCGTAATAGAAAATCGATTCATGAAGCGTTGTATGATTTCGTCGACAATTAAATGCGTATCAATATTTCAATATTGCTTGAAAGCAATACGCAAATGCTCAAAAAACTCGTTTATTTTTTGAAATACGTTTTGATGTATTGTATTAACTGAAGCAAGACGAAAAAAACGATTAATTTGCTGTCAACGCTTCAAAAATATATGTAATGAAACGAACGAATGTAAAGATTTCGTGAACTTTCTATTTCAGAAATTCTCAATTGCTAGAAGCGGAGCAGGTCGGAGGTCAGAAGCACATCGAAGAGAAATTTGATCAGACGTGTTTGTCTGCTGCTGATACAGAAGGCCGTGAGACAAAAACGAAGAAGATTTCTTTTTTGTATGTAATTATGAGTTTATAAACCGGAACTTTTTCGACAATTAGAAATTCAATCTTTTACATTTTCACATATTTGTTTTTTGCAATTTGATAACATCATCGCTACATCAGTTTTTTGCATTCACATCATTGACTGTGAATAGCAAACATCATTCAAACAATCAAGCTTGTTTTTGCTCGCTAGTCAGTCTCTCATTTGTTGTTTTTATTTTGTTTCGCTTTCGCTGTCGCTATCTTGATGCTGATGTAAATCTCATCTGACAAGTCACTCATTAATTCTCAATTTGTTTTTTGTAAAAATAGCTCGTTTGTCGAAAACTTTCGTTGAAAAAAGACTATTACAGCAAGTCAGCTGTATTCTCTTGTTATTATTGACTAGAAAAGCAATCACAGACATTTTTTTACATTCGGCATTCTGATTTCGATATCACTTGAAATCGCTCAGCTTGCGTGATTTTTGTACGACTTCATTCAGATTGATCACGATTTTCTCTCATTGTTTAGTGACGAGAATCGTCGTACGATTCAGATTTTTATTGCCAGAAACTTCAAATTTTTTAAAATTCGAGTCAGCGATTCAGCTTATTCATCACAGTGACGTGACGTTATCGACTTTTTCGAATCGTTTTAAATCAGTTTCGTCTCGATATCGAACAATTCAGACGATCGGAAATTTTTCGTAGTTTCTTAGTCAAATCTGAGTTCACATTTAGCTCAGAATTCAGTGATTCAAGTTTTTCGATAGATCAGTCGAGAATTTCTATTCGACAAACTTTTCTTGTTCAGCCTAGTGCTTTCATCCGAAATAGATTTCGACGAAATAGTAATTCAGAAATTCACGGTTATTCGTCACGAGTTTCAAGTTTTTCGTCAATTATCACGTTCGGAATTTCGATCGGATTTGATTCTGCGTTTGACTTCAACTCAATCGATATTCGTGTCATCTCAGCCGAAAAAATCATCTATAATCGCTCAATTGGTTTCACTATGGTCAATCAAATTGATTCGGTTATTCAAGTCGCTATAACTGCAACTGTCACTGTCGTCGTGAATCAAGTTTCAGCCGATTTTGCAGTTCAGATTCAACGATTTCAGCAAAACAACGACGGCGAGCGTGCCGATCGTCGCGAGCGACGAGAACAATTTTCTGATTTCGATTTTCCAGATGATGCTGCTGCTGACGAGACTAGCTATGAAAAATCGATCTTGAAAAACTCGAAAGACATTGATTATTTTGATTTTCGACGACTGAATGATAAAAACACGAAAGTCATCGTCAATATAGATCGTCATATTTATTACAAGAACGTGTTCGTTTTCACCGATCGGCTCAAAGATTTCGAAAAGAATTTATTTGATCATCGAGTTCGTGAACTCATAGTCGAACGCATGCGTGACGACGCTTTTATCTGACAGACACTGAAGCTAAACGACATTGAAAAGAACATGTATCGTGACGCTATTATAGATCAGTGATGTAGAGATCTAATTCGACGTTTCAAAAACGTGGCTTTCAGATTCTCAAGAATTTGCAAATTGAACGATACATTATGTCAAATGTTCGTACGAACAAAACGTTCAGAACATACGTGCAGGACATCATGCGTCATGCTAGAATCGTCGAATTTAATTTTATTTACAATCAGCTGATCATGATTTGAAATAATCTAAATTTCGATTTCAAAATGCAGATATTTGAGCCAACAATGATTATCACTTTTATTTCGTTTTTTGATGTTTTGAATGTCAAAGTTGATGTTTGACATGAAATGATTATGATCAGACGATTTTCTCAACATTTTGTCGACGTCAATGCTGACAAACGTCAAATCAATAAGCAAAATCAAAAGCGACAAAACGATTATCAACAGCAATTCTCTGACGTCGACGGTTTTCAATTTTTTTATTTTTATTCATTTTACGCGTATTCAGACGGCTGATCGTCGTTTGATTACACGTCATATCAGTTCAAGAATTCTGCTTATCAAAATCAGAAATTTCAGTATCAGTTTTCAAACGCTTCAAGAGCATTCTCTGTCGCATTTGTTTTGTCAGTTGATTGTCAATCGCTTCAGTTAATCTTCGAAAACGCGTTCGATTCGAAATTCAAGAATCAATCTTCACGACGACAGACAAGCGAAAAAGAATTCGATAATCGTGAAGAATTTGGCAATCGAGATGACAAGGCTCGAGTCTATGTCGTCGACGAAAATGAAAAAAAAAAAAATTTGCTGAAAGTTTCCGTGATGGAAAAGATTTTCACGAGAAACAAAAGCATGGAGAATACTATACGACGAACGAGAATTTGAACTATTACAATTCGGAAAACTATCAAAAAAACGAGATTTTCGTCAATTTCACGATGATCAAATCATCTTTATTTCGCTGTCGTCGATGTAGAAAGATTTTTTCATTTAACAACGTTTTGCACGTTCACTTGCGCATCGAATGTGAGATTTTGAACTCTGCAACGGAATCGAAATCTCAAAAGACTGAAATTTATTTTGTCGAAAACGTAATTTTCTTTTCATTCATCAAAGCTATGAAAGAGTCAGAATCGATAACATCGATTTCAGTCACGATTTTCATTCTTATTCATTTCAACGTCGATTTCTTCGGTGATGTTGACTCCGGATATGATTTTCGTGATTGAAATTATGTTAAGATTAAAGTTTCGCTGTCGTCAGAAATTATGTCAGAAAATGTTTGCTTGAATATCGGTGTTGACGTTTCGCTAATCGATCGAACTTTTTCAAGACTCAAGTTTCAGATACATTCATCCGAACGATGATTTCGTCGCTCAAAATTCGAAAACTAAATATCAATCGGCATGAAATTTGAAAATACGTCATATGCGATATTCGTATGTCAGACATCAAAGATGGCAAAACGATCATATCAGTGTTTCGTCGCGAAATTCATTTTGTCGATAATCTGAAAGCAAATATGCTCATAAACAATGACATCACTGATTTCGAAAGTTTTGACATTAATATGACTAAACGCGAGACAATTATTGAAAACATTGAAATAGTCATTTTTCTGAAAGTTCGCTCTCTCAAATCAGCGATTCACAAGTCAATTTATCTGAAGAAAATTATCATCGTATTATCGCATGTCGCGATCGTTATTTCAGTTCATCACGCTGACTTGTCAGTCACACGAGATTTCTTATTTGAGTCAGACGATGAACTAAATTTTATTATGTATGTTCATCTCGTCGACTCAGATATCAAGTGTGTAATGATGCGTAACGATAAAGATCAGCCGGTCAAAATTCTCAGAAATTATCGACTAAATCGAATATCTGAAATCGATTACTCAAATGCTTTTCATTTTGACAGTTACGTTGACGATAATTTGACGCATTTGACAGTCAAAAGTTTAAAGTCACACATCGTGACGAATGATTCAAAAACTCATTTTCGCGTGCGTTGTAATTTACGTTGTTGTCGTCGACGTCGAAACTGATAATTTTCCGATTACGTTCGTCTCGTCGTCGCTAGTCATTCTGTCAGAATTTTCTTACTTGTCACAAGTTTTCGTATCTGAGAAATCTTTCGCAGACGAAACCGTTTTGTCAAACGATATCACTGTTTACAATTTCGAGGTCAACGATTTTTTCGCTAAAATTGTAGAAGAATTTTCGGTTTTATGACACGATACTGGCTTTGCGGAATTATCACAAGAAAACTGAATGCGAATATTTTTGAAATTCGACTGAAAATGCAAGATTTCTGGCAAGGCTAAAATCTATCTTCTAGAAGTCAGAAATCGCGAGCTGATAAATCGTATTTTCGACGATTTTCACAAAGTTGACAAGATGATTTGAATCAATCAATTCACGCTCTTTTTTATTCAGTTTTTTGCGTCTGGAAAATCGACGAAAACGGCGAACGTAAAAGTCGTGCAATAATAGATATTCGAAAACTAAACGTCATCATTCAGTCGGATGCTTATTCGCTGCTTTTGCAATTTGATATTATAGTCGTCGTACGAGATTGCAAGTACATTTCAGTCATCGATTGTTCAGCGTTTTTTTATCAGTGACGCGTTCATTCGGATGATCGACATAAATTCACAGTAGTTAGTCATCGTGATCAGGAAAGTTTCAACGTAGCGATTATGGAATATAAAAATTCGTCGATTCATGTACAAAGACAAATCGATCGTTTTTTTCGCAAGCTTCGCAAGTTTGTCAGAGTTTATGTCGATGATATTGTGATATTTTCGCGTATCAAGATCGAACACGAAACACATTTGCGAAATGTTTTCAAAATATTTATCGAAAACAATATTTCGATCAAGTCAACTAAGACATTTCTGAATTATTCATTTGTGTCACTGTTAGATCAGAAGATTGATTCGCTAGATTTGATCACGTCAAAAGAGAAGTTGCGAACGATTTCGAAATTTCGTTTTTTTCGCACGTTTCATCAGTTGAAAACATATTTCGACTTAATCGAATGATTACGCGATTACATTTCATATTACGCGAGAGTTTTCAAGTCTTTTCAAGACAGAAAGACGAAGTTGTTTCGAAATGAATCAACTGCTGAAAACGTTCGCAAGGCGTATTCATCAAAAACGCGAATTCAACATCTCACGATTTTCGAGCGGATTTTTTTGACGCGTTACAAGTTATTCTGACAAAATTTTTTTATTTGATACATTCAGATATCAAACGTCAGCTTTTCATTGATTTGAATGTCAGCAAAAAATTTGACTTTGAAATTATGCTGTATTATGTCAAAGAAGTTTATCTTAGCGATAGTCAGCAGTTAGGTAAATATTTTTCACGTCACGTCATAGAATCGATTTTATTTTTAGTCGTCTCGTCATCGATGCAGAATCGAGATATTGATCAACGAAGCTCGAGATAGCCGAAATAGTTTGAATTTTCAAAAAGATTAGACATATTGTTGAGGTTTCGTCTGACAAAATCATAATGTACACTGATCACGGTTTTGCTTTGAGCATAATCAGTCAGATCACGATGACGACTATCTCGACAAATAAATTTAATTTACGATTTGTAAAAATCTCGAATTACATTCAACGCTTCAATCTGAATATTCGACATAAGTTTGACAAACAGCATATCGTTTTCGACGCGTTTTCTCGTTTGATCAGCGACAATATCAACGCGTCGATCGATCGACACGTCAGTGATGAAAAGCTCGACGCTCTTTTTATCGTTTCGCTAATAGAAATCGATGAAGTCTTTCGTAAACGCATTGTAAAAAATTACAAAACGGATCTAAACTGGCAAAAGATAATTAACATATTGAATATTGATGGCGAGAGCGCCACAAAGCTTTCTTTCTATAAAAAAGAAAATGAATTCATTTTTCGCTCGAAGTTCACAATCGACGATCACGTTTACGAGTCTCATCGTCTTTGCATCTTTCATTCAGTGATACAGAATATTTTACAGCTGATTCATGACGACGATCATTTTGATTACGCTAAATGCTTCGAACAGATATCGGCTTCATACTATATTCGCGATTTATTTCGCTACTTTCGTGACTATTTGAAGACTGTTCGGATTGCCAGATATATCAAACTAAAAACACGCTTTTTATGAATCAATGCAATCTATCTTTTTCACCGATATTTTTTCATATTATTATCATAGACTTCATCTTGGTCTTGTCTGTGACATTTGAAAAATTAAACACGACGATATCGATCACATGCAAATACACGAAGCGATTTATTTTCATAATCGACAAGAAAATCTGATCGGCTGACGAATGAGGTATAGTTTTGATCGATAAACTCGATATAGCGAACTGAGATATTTCAAAAATCATCATCTTTGACAGAGATCGAAAATTCTTATCCGATATGTGAACGGAAATATTCAAGAAACTTGATGTTCGTTTGTTATATTCGACTGTTTATCATTCGCAAATCGATGACCAGTCCGAAAAAATCAATCAGATGATTGAAATAATTTTTCGGTTTCATCTGACTAAAATGACTAATCCTGATGATTGACTTAAAGTTTTATTTAAGATGCAACGACATTTCAACAATTTCACGTTTGTCATTACTGACAAAACTTTCAATGAGATTTCATATGACTTCATCTCGATTCAATTTATGAACGTTTTTCGGCAGCTCGCCGTTATCGATTTCATTGACGAGTTGAAACAGTCTTTCGAGTTGATCGCTAACAGTCGAAAGTCTTTCGCAAACGCTTCATTTTCGATCGTCATTCGCACACGCTTTGAGATTGCTGATGTCATCGCATTTGCTCAGATGATTAGTAAATATTATTACGACAAAAAACATCAGTCACTATTCATGAAGATTGATGATTACGCTTTTATTCGATTACATCATGGTTACAATATCTCGTCGACGGAAGTTTTAGGTTCAAAATTGAGTCAGCAATACATCGATTTCTTCAAAATTCTCGAAAAGATTGATAATCTGATTTACAAGCTGAAATTTTCGGAACACTGACGTATTCATTCAGTTTTTTTGTCGTTCAGCTAGAGTCGGCTTTTTTATTTTTCGAAAACCTCTTTGATCGGTCACGGTCAGATCATTCAGGCTTCGTACATGTCGAAAGCGATATCAAGCTGATCAAATCGTGAGAAATTGACAGACTTATCAACAAACGTGAGATCAAGCGTCGAGAAAGCGAATATCTGATTAGATGAAAAGACTATGAGTCGCAGTACGATGAATGGCGAAATCTATCAAAACTAAAAGATCTTCAGAATTTCGTCAAAAATTATGAAGACGTTTTACAATTCATTTTGTTTTTGTCTGAACGGCTTCAATTACAGACTATTTCGCCGTCGGTACAGAAATCAAAAATCAAATCGAACAAATTCAGAAAAGTTATCAACGACGATATTAGTTCGGCTGATCAGCAAAAGTCTGCTGCAAAGTCAACAATACTCGCCGATCAGAAGCTAGTCGTCGTTGTTAAAAAGTTTTTCGCTGATTTTACGTTTTTCAACAATCAATTTGTCACATTCGCGTCATTGATGTCACCAAGTCAGAAGTTCGCCGTTGTGATCAGAAAATTTTTCGCACAATTTTTACTTCGTCGCTGACTCCGAACATCATCTCGCCGGCTTTCGTCGTCGCTGCGCTTTCCGCTGATCAGCTAGTTCGCCGCTCTTCGCGCTTGCATGGTTAGGACTGGTATGAATATCGATATGAGATTACGATGCATAATATTGACAAATATGGCGTCGAGGCGCTGCCAGCTTATTTGATTAGGGCAGACTGCTAAAAGCGAAACAGGTCGGAGGCCAGAAGCACATCGGAGAGAAGTCTGGTCAGACGTGCCTGCCTGCTGCTGGTACAGAAGGCTCGTGAGGCAGAAGCGGAAAAGATTTCTTTCTTGTATGTAACTATGAGCTTATAAGCCGGAACTTCTCCGGCAATTAGGAATTCAGTCTTTTACATTTTCACATACTTGTTCCTTGCATCAATACACGTTTCAGAATGTAAGCTCATGTATAGTCAGATAGTTATATAAGCTCGTAATTCTTTTACAGTGATAAAAAATCAAATACGAGCGTATGATTTTTTCTCGTCGTCAAGATCAACAGATTTCGCGTATTGATTGATGTAATTGATCAATTTTTGAAGAATTTTTTCAATGAAAAACAAGCTAAATATATCATACGATGTACGTGATATATGTTGAGATAATTTATCAAGATCATGTTGTAAATCGTTTTTTATTTTGAGCGGTTTGAACTGTGACATGAGCCAAGACTGAAAAAGAGATTGTTTGAGCTGTTTCGTGACCGTAGGCTGATCATTTACGTGATCTGCGTCATTCGATACACGGTTTCGACCCATATTGTATTGTATACAAAAAATAACGAGAATTGAAGAGGTATTGAAGATGTAATGTGGATGTAAAGTAGGTAGAAAACGCGTCGTCTGATGTTTTCGGTGGGGTACGCGAATGCCAAGACTTACGTGCCACGCCCGTGCATGGGATAGTCAGTAAGTGAACATGGTGGGAAAAGCAACCACCAGGCGCGTTTATTTACCGTCGGATCTATCTGCTTCACAACAGAGGCTATAAAGGAAGAACAGTCCAGTGAGGCGATGAACTCTTCCAACTCGCTTTTACCACCCGTGGAGGCGTCAAATGTTCAATCAAAAAGTAGCAAAGACGCGATCGTTGCTGTCCAATCACCACCATACAGCAGGTGATGAAAGATCTAGGCATAAGCAGCCCAGCCACAAAACAGCAGCGCTAAGTTCCGCTCATCAGTCGCCTGCTGAATGAGCTCGTTCACAGTTGCGACAACACTCAAACTTTTGCTCAATTTCTTCGCCACAACCGTCAAAGCTCTATCGGCCTCTCCTGGTTCGCTATCCCCTCTCTTGCCAAAGTCATCACCAGGGTCCTCGCCCTTCACGGGCGGCGCCTCCGTTTGTGCCTCTTGCATTTTCTTCAAGCGCAGCGGACTCAGAGACCAAGAGTATAAAGGATCGTATCGTAGGACGTCTAGAATAGTCATGATGCTGTACGATTCATTCCGTAAAGCTTCGAGCGTGAATTCGCAGCACCTACGGAAAACGCCCTCGGTCTTGGTGATTCCCATCCCGTCTACAACATCCCGGGTAAGACGGAAAGGGACAACCTCCGGCACCGGCAGTACACGCCCTTGTTCGAACGCTATGCCTAGGTCAATATGTACAACTTCGCCAGTCTTTTCGTCTAAGAGGATATTGTGTCCGTGGCGGTCCCCCAGGCCCAGTATGTATCCAAGGATCGAGATGGCAGCGGTCGATCGCGTATAGGCCAAGCGTTTCTCAAACCAATCATCTGGATCTTCGAAGCGCTCCATGAAGAAATATCTCAATACCGGGTGGAAGTGGTCGATGACAGAGCGAAATGCCTTGATGCGCTGCTCCGCACTCTTCGATTGAGCATCGGCAATATGCTTGCGGCAAATGTTTCCCTTCAAGTCCTTCGGAAAATGCCGGTTATGTGCGGGCATGAGGTAGTCATGGAGAGGGACAGTGTTTGGCACAAACTCAATAATTCCCGAATTTGCAGTCAGGGGAAGGACTCTGTATGTGCGGATTCCTAAGTTACGTTGCCGTGTGGATCGTTGTGAACGGAGGAGATTGCTCACTTGAGCAAAGACCTGCTCCATGATCGAATCCTGGCGAAGGTCGTCATTACCGCCCTTGAACTAATTTACGTTCAGCATACTGTTCAATCTCCGAGTACCATCACATACCAGCTGCTTGTACTTCTGCCCATCAGTACCGATCGCTGTTGCGATTTTCGGCATGCTGATTCCTGAAGCTACGGTGAACTCAGGCTGCCATCTCGCTATCATTGGTATACTGCTGTAATCACAGTCTGCCCGCAACTCTATACTCATAGTAGGTGGAGGGATCTTTCCCTTGAAGTTCCCCTGATTGTTGACGTCCTGCTCAAGCTTATGCCCGGAACTAACTTTCCGAAGTGCAATTCTAGCGCCTGGCTTGCCCTTGACATCATCTAGCTTTTCGCTCGCAAATCTGTGGAAGCTAATGTTGGTGTTGTGTATGGCCAGCCAGATCGGTCCTGCGGACTTCGACTCTTTCAATGAGCTGATGACCTTTCCAGCAGCCGCACTTCGTGATAAAGTGACATCGTCCTTTCCTTTGGATTTATTCCCAGTAAAGATCTGGTACATACCATGCCATGGATGGTCGATGCATATCCGCAAAACAAGTGCAAAGAGGAGGCTCTGGAACTCGTCAGTTGAGTCTAACAGTCGTGAAGACCATTGATTCATCAAGGTGGCAAACTTCCTACTTCCTACTTTGGTTATGTGTTTTGCAACTGCTGTGTTAGCGACATTGCTGTTCCAGTTCTCCAACCACAACGCAGAGAACCGCAGGGCATCTTGATCGAATTTGTCACAAGCCTTGAGACAAAGCAAATAGTTCTCCAGGCTTTGACGGAGGAATGCTTGCCGGCTGTCATGCAAGCGCTGAAATTCACGATCGTCTAGATCGAGCCATTGTTTTGCTTTATTTCGATGGGTTGTCAGGTTGGCTCTTTCTTTTCCCTGCGAAGCTGCGGATTTGATCATCCTATCAAGATCATGGACTTCTGCCTCTTTTTGCTCACGGAGTTTCCCCATGCGACGATAATCTTCAAGGGTGTCCGGATTTTGCAATTGCTGATCACAAAAGGAAGCGAATTGATGGTAAACCTTACCGGCTTCGTCGCCCTCAGAAACACCGTTAAGCTCTTTGATGGCCGGTGCAAGGTATCGATTGATAATCTCGTCCGGCTTTTCGAGTCTAGCTTCGGATATGTGATGGCCCTGTGTATGGTCTTAGCAATATGACTAATAGAATTGTCATCGGTGTTAGAGTCACCAATTTAGCAAGCACTTCTGGTTTTCCGACATGAATCGACTGCGCTTTTGGATGCATACTCGACTGCAGTTCCTGGAGCATTCGAATTGACGTCGACATCTCGCCTTGATCCCAAAGCACTTGAGCGCTCTCAAAACTAACTGCAGCTAGGATATCAACGCCGGCAGCTTGGCATGACTGTGAAAGACTTGTTAGATGTGTCACTGATGTCAAGGCATTTTGGAATGCTGCATGTTCTCTGCTCATTCTTGATGACGCCAACAAGACTTGGCTCTCGAGGAGTTTGGCATCGTGCTGTGAAATCTTGAGAATGTTCTGAAGCCGCGCACTCTTACTCAATGAGCTGAACATCGACTCGCGGCACGAGATTATGTCGCTAATGCGATCGAAACTGTGTAGTATTAGTGGTCATCATGAATCACAGCTGAATAAAGAGAGTTACCTCCCGATACGCATCCATTCACCCCTCGCTTCAAATTTAGCCCATACTTCGTATAATTCAGTGCTGCTCTCTGAAGAGAATATCTCGTCTGCTTCTGATAGTATAGCTAGCACGGCAAGCGTTTTGTGAGCTGCAGAGGTTGCATCGCCTCCAGCCAGTAGTATTGCCATGACATCACCGACTCCAGAGTTGATGGCGGAGGACGCTGAGTCAAAGTCCACAGCGCTGTTGATGCCTTGCAGCGCCTTGAAAACAGTGCTGGACCCACTGGAGTGTGACGTCGGAACCGGAACATCCCATTGTTCCAGCTTTCTGGCCGTGTTCAACATTGACTCGGGAGCTGTATGCCCAGACTCCGCCATCTTGCTAAGCATAGACTGTGATAATCCATGAAAGTCCAAACTGTTCAATACAGTAATCATGCTTGCGTAGTCCCCGGGTGGGGTTTCCTTAGCAAGTCTTATTTGGCTGTCAAAGTAGGCGCCTCGGAATGAAAGACTCTTGAAACCAGCTTGCTCGTACTCTAAGCGAGTCATTAGTGAAGCAAGACTAGATGGCTGCTGCACACCATAAAAGGAGTCTTGCTCATCGACGTTTTGATAAATTTCTAGCAAGAGGTCCGTTGGCTCATCAAATTTAACACCTGATGAGCGCCTTGACGCTTTAGCTGCCTCTGAATGACTAGTCTCCAGGAAGACCAGAGCTGTCTTGAACATCGAACAGGTTACTGCCGCGCTTGCAGCGGCGCTATAATCTATCGCGAGCCAACGTGAGCGATCGGCCTTTGCTATTTCGTTTGGCAGCGGTTGCTTGCGGAGGTATAAGATTGCTCTCAGGAGTATTTTGACATGGGCCATCGAAGTCTTACTACAATTCTTGAGCCACTCATGGGCAGCTTCAGATATTACTCGCCTCGTCTTCTCCTGACCCCCTGCCTCATTGAGCAGTACTAGATGAAGCACATAAGGGAAAATCTGATTCGCGAGGCCCCTTACTACCGAGAGAATCTTTGGTAATTCGGATAGAATGGGATCCTCGTCACCAGTCAAGGCAAGAGCAATGCATAGCTGCCGAATCCATGAAGATACCGAGATGTCTTCGTCGAATCGTGCACATTCAGATAGCGATTTTTCCAGGGAAAGCTTCAAGATTTCTGGAACGGGGTGATGCTGGACCCAGAGCATGCTTGCCATCAAAGAGTCTGGTAATACTTGCTCGCAATCAGAAAAATATTCGGTGCCATGTGCTCTGTTCAAGATTGACCGAAGAGTCTTCTCTGCTGCACCAACCTCTTTGCTACTCTCAACTAACAAAATGCTACACAGTGATCTTAGTATGTAAGTTCTCGATGCCGAGGAGGGTTCTGAAGATGATGCCACAGTATCAGAATGTTTGTTGTCAAGTTGCATTTCCGACATCATAGCATGATCCACGCTGCCGGTTCCTGCGAAGGCTCGGCCAAGCACCCGGCCTGCCCACACAAGATAGTTCCTACCGCAGTTGCTCCGCTGACAAGTATTCCATACGACTCCAGCATATCTCGCAGCTAGTTGATCCTCGCCTAGAATATCCTCACGAACGTTTGGCGGGGATTCGAAAGCGGAACAGAGAAGATTGAGTACTAGATTTCTAGAGGCTCGATCGAGCAGATTGCGTTCTGATCGCTGGTCTTCGAGTAACTCTAACAGCAAGTCACTTTCGTATGATCCCTTTTTCGCGTTACCTCTGTCCCGTACGTTTCTTGCCGCTCCAATGATGGCTCTGAAGGATTGTTCCGTGGCACCTGTCAGCTGAGACGAGGTGTACCTACCAAGGAAAGCAGTAAACCAAGCGTGGAAGGCATTCGCCTTCGACATTGTGGCCTTGTACTCACTTTCTTGAGTCGTACTTTCCTGTGCAGAACCGAGGAACGCTCTCGTCGAAGTAAGGGTGGAGACCGCAATGCCCACAAGGAAAGATGGCACTTCTTTGAGATAAGCTTCACTATGACTCAAAAGGTATTGATATATACCGATGCTGTCTTCTGAGCATTGCGCATCAGTGAGAAAAGTTCTCAATGAGTGAAGTGCCATTTCAAGAGGATATCCCTTTAATGCTATGGAACCAGCCATAGATATTAAAATTCGGATCCGCCGAATGATGGCGCATGCATGGGACGAGCCCAGAGCCGGATGGATTCCACTCAAAAGGTCTCTAAATACATAGACGTAGAGCACTGGAGACCACATTGAGTCCCGTTCGAAAACGCTCCTACGGCACAGCTGATCTATTTGTGGAATCAAGAATTTGGCTTTGAAAGAAGGTTGCTGATTGATAGGTACGACCCGAGCTGATGAGCTGGTCGTCGTCATCTCTTGGTGAGCGACAAGTACACTTTGAAACGCCACATGCTTGCTTAGGCCTTTTTGAATATGTTCCTCCTCATCGATCGTTTTGAAGAACGTCGCCAGGATATAAGGAAAGTGGGCCGTGACGAGAGAGAAGTATTGCTCTTTACCTAAACACTTACGTAGGCGCGCCTCGGCTCCGGGAGCTTGACTTGTATGTGATTGTGCTATTGAGAGGTCCCGAGCCATACTGTAAGCGGCTACCTTGCTGAAGGAATCTTCGAGGAGCTGGTTATATGATGTCTCAAGGATCCTTGCTAATTGAACAGCTTCATCATCCCTGCCTCGCATGATGATCTGACCCACTACATCACTTTGCACGTCTCTCAGAAGCTCCTTGATGCTGGCATAACCAAATATGTCATATGGTAATGATATAAGAGCCTGCGTCTCAAGCCATGTGTAGATTATTTGCGATGCGAACAGTCTAAAAAGTTCTTGAGAGCCTTCTAGACCAAGGGACTTTGTGAGATATGTTACACAATATTTGGCATGCCCACGAGACTCGGGTATCGGTCCCGGAGTCTCCAGGATGTGATAGACGCAACGGCGAAGCAGGGTCGACCACGCAGCGCCCAGGCGTGAGAATATGTAAAGCCGAAGAGCTATACCTTCCGAATAATCCGTTGAAGCTGGTAACCGGGTCACAATGTCTTGAAGGATATTCTCGTGCTCTTTCAGTATGAATAAGCCAAATATTTCTGATATGCTGTTGCCAACGTGATATTTGACGACCAAAGAACCTTCCTGTAAAACGCGGAACAAGCTCGTCCTTGCAGATTCTAGGGAAAGGCTTTTTGCGTACTCAGGATGGACCTTGATAACGCGTTGAAGCATGGTGGAAATGGAGATTTGAACATGTGGCGATGCTATACCTCCTTCCAAGGCTTTCCGGATGAACCATTCATATAATTGCGACCCAAGGTCGGTGACCTCACCCATGTCAGCCGTCGTCCACAACTCTGCGAGAGCCGTTAAAACGTCCAAGCACACGCCCAGTGCAACTTCACATCTCTCGAATTCGTAAGCCTCCAGGAGCTCCTGACCTATATACTCCAACAAACTGCTGGCCTCTTTTTCGCCCAATCGATAGCCAGATTCCAGAACTTCTCGCAGAGTTTGTCGGCAAGAAAGAAAATCCTGAGGTTGGAGTTGGGTCAGGTATTCTACAAAATTTGGCGAGAGGATAGGTTCGCTGATAGTCATGACTGACTCGGTCATCGTCTCATTATTGCACTCTAACAATGGACGAGATACGAAGCACAGCTTAGCAGCTTGGCAAGCGCGGAAGGCCATATAGCCGGTTGTAGCGCTAACCTCCTCATGGGGAATATCCACTGCTAATGTCTCGTCACTCCCTTGCTGATGGCTACCTTGAGATTCAAAATCGTCGTCTAGATCCATGACATCCTGACAATTAGTACTTTTTTGAGTAAGGTTAGAGCTGCGTGTCCGCCAATAATCAGGGTCAAAGTATTGGGCGACAGCAGCAACGCCGGAGGAAAGTATGTCTTGACCGCTACAATGGACTACATCAACGGCAGGGAAATCCAACATGACTTCATACAGGCCATCTTCAAGGTCCCCCCTGATGCCAGACTCAATAATTTTCTCAATTAGCTTCTTCATCAAAGCACCGACTAAGTTTCGAAGATCTTCTTCTCTGCGATTTTCTCCGGCACAGTCATGAGATAACATAGCTTGACCGACGATGCTCAATGACATGGCAACCTTAGCCATGTCTGGTGTGATGATTGATGGACCCTTGGAAGAGCCGGGTTGAAAGACATCACGGAACGTTACCGAGGTCTCAGTGGTAAGGTATTCCGAGATCAAGCCGAATATCTTCTTTTGCTGCAGGCTGGATGAGTCAATCTGCAAGCTAGTCATGATTGAAGACCTTCCGAGATCAGAATTTGCACTATCGTTGAGCTCAAGGAGTAAATAACGTGTGAGCTTCCGCTTCCTCAGGGAGATTACATCGGCCTGAGAGATTCGGCCGAGGCGTTGAGCTGCCTCGATTCTTGGTCCTTCCGACGGTAAACCCAAACAGACAGATAACAATTGGACAATAGAGCGAGTGGGACATAGCTGGGCGATTTGCGCTGTATGTGTACGGTCGTGGAGCATTCCTAGCGTATCAATTGATCAATGGCTTCAAGCATAGCACAGGCTGACTTACTTGGTGACCACCTCATGAACAACCAGCGCAGAATTTGCTCGAGTGTTTCTGTTATAGAACCAATATTAAACTTGCATCTCAATGGCGCAATGACAGATAAAAGCTTGGTGCTTGAGTCAACGCAGACAGCGGGACCACTGAGGTCAAAAGAAGATATCATATTGTCAACGATATCATTTATTTCCAGATATCCGATAACTGCAGTCTCAAGAAGACACCTTAGTAAGTGGCATGCGGCCCGACAAATGAGCGAGGATGTGATAGATCTCATCGCGATTTTGAACGCTTGTAACCACAGGCCATGTAAAGCGGCAGCGTTTGCAGACGGTGAATATAACGCACTGGACAAGGAATCAGCAAAACGCCTATATACTGGCAATGGAGCTAACCTTGACATGGCAAGCATGGCCCAAGACACAATAGTGGAACTATTATCTGACAAACAAAACAGCAAGACGTCGAGAGAATACTGCATAGTATACTCATCGACTATTGGTTGGTCAAGGAGGAAAGCCATGATCTGTACTGCATGAAGCTTCTCTGCTCCCTGAGCCATCTTTGCACGGAGTAGCACGTTCTCCCACAAGGAAGAGATTTTTCTTCGTTTTGTGGCAGGGTTGAACTCTTCGGCCGGATAGGACTGATGCTGCGCATTACTATACAGATCTAAAGCAGCGATGATCGATCTGCTGACTTGCAGCAACGCCCACGGCTGCTCTACTTTGATAACCCCAGGACGAGCTCTGAAAGCCTTTAAGCAAAGAGAATTCTCATGCTCCGAATCATACGGAGCGTTAGCCAAGTTCAGATCTGCAAACTGCAACTGCTCTCTTTCCGGGCGTTTACAATAGTCCTCTTTAAAAGCTTCCAAGAGATCTTGCAGGTCAGAAGTGAATCGATCCCTCTCATCAGATTGCACAATCTGCCTGAAGTGTGGTTCACCATTTAGTAGTGAGATAAGCATGGAGTCTTTTAAAGTACTTGACTTAGGCTGCCAATAACGACTTATTAGTGGTAGCACAGATTTGACAGTATGCCGTGCCAGTCCGACGTCGTCCGTGACAATTCTCGCCAGAATCGAGTTGATACAATCGAAAGCAGCTTGCTGTGTATGACTAGCATGGGTCGACAATCCAAGAAACTCGATCAAGTTCTGCAGTACCGCTTGGGCCTTTTCTCCAATAGGCGCATTTGGAGTCAAGTGCAGATATTTTGTGCAAAGAATAAGCTCTTCGGCGGAAGATTTTAGAGACAGCTTGCCAGAGATCTGCGCTGTCTGATCACTCGTCTTGCGCAGAGAAAAGCTGTGGCCTTGGGGGGTCGCTGATCGGCTAACATTGTCTCTAAAGGAGCTAGATTCGCGGACTCTATGAGATAACGAAGACTCGTTCTCATTTAGGGCATAATTTAAGTCATGGATAGCCTCGCTGCAGAAATCTGCAATCTCGTGCCAATCCTCTTTCTTGAAATGTTCTGGATGAGGCGGATGTTCTAATATTACCCTCAGGGCCTTAAGATAATCCGAAACCAATGGTTCGCAATACCCACCGTCAATTGTGGGCAGAGTCTGGGTAACGTGCTGGAAAAGAGCCTTCACTGTCTTATATCGTAGTTTTCGGACTCCGACCTTTACAGTCTTGAGAAGAACATCGGCACAAGCAGACAGGCGTGACGCGGCCTGACTTTTTGCTCGTTCTTTTGAACTTCTTGCATAGCTAGAACTCTGGCTCGTCGAGAGACGGAAAAGTGCTTCAAAGATCTGGTGGTAAGCCTTGTCGGACAGCGCGTCTCTAAATCCACTTCAGTGACTAGTCTCAGCATATCAATGGTATCATTACAATTTTGAGCTGTCGCGATTCTGAGACAGAATATGCGTCAAATCTGAACCACTTAAGCAGGTGTTATGATGAAAGTCAAGCGACCGCACCAGCTAAACCATTATTCCTTTCTGTAACCCCCTCGCATCCAATCTTTCCTAAGGACATTAGTTTGTAATTTCACAAAGTTGCTCGCCTTAAAGACATACTCAGAGCCTCTCCGAGACTGACTTCCTCCATACTTTGATCTGGGTATCAGACCAGCGGAGGAAGTAATTAACTGATTCGTACTTTGTATGCATGCCTACTCTAGGACTCAAGTTATGTTTATACTGATGAGGCCGCGCAAACCGACACTCAAAAATGACACTGAAATTCTACAAGTAGGAACACACCATCACCGTGATTCCTAGAGTTAGAGCGAAGTTGTGTAGAACATGATCATCATTGGCAACGACAGGGGAGAAACAAATTGCCGAGAAGAATATCACAACTCGTGGAAAGTTTAAAATTCTTCGATGCCAAGAAGGATTCCCATGAATTGTGCACCTCGGTGAAATAAGCGCGCGTCGAAAGCGGCAAATCTCGCGTCAGTTCGTCGTGTGACCGCGTGTTTAGCACTTGACATTAGCTACTTTATCATGCCATGGCCGAGTCGGAGGCCATCGAAGGTCTACGAGGACTACAGCAAGATTTAATTGCCCTAGAAGAGTCGCGGTTACGGAATGTCGAGAGGCTTTGGGTAGACCTTGAAGCTCGAGTGGAAGAGTTCAGGAACTTGCTTGACAAGCCCTCCAAAAACGAAAGTAGCCGGAAAAAAATCCTCTCCGGCATGTCGTCCCTGAATTAAGCAGATCAGATCGCCCCTTCATGTCGCCTATCAATGCTAATAAGTCTCGCAGGTGAAATCCGGGTGCAGGATGAAGACTACACAATCAACGACGAGTTCAAGGAGAGCACTCTACAGCTTGCCGATGGACTCGACTTGGATGAACTCGAATCCGCTAGACTTCTGCTTCAATCGGAACAAGCCTCGGATAGCCCCCAGCGATCGGGTACAGCCTCCGCCGTTATCCGTTTTCATGAAAGACGGCAATCTCTCCTTGAGTCCTTACGTCTCGTATTAAAACAATCTATTGATCCTGAAGCCGATGAGGAGCACCGAGATGTTCTGCGCCAACTCGTGGCTTTAGTTTTAGAGACAAAAGATGGTCCCGCACGAAACGGATCACGATATGCTCAAAAATGTTTAGCCGGATTGGTAGGTATAGAGCGCTGGCTCCAGGCACTGGGTGATCGACACCAAGGATCCTTAACCATTGGACAGGCAATGAACCCTGAGCAAGAGGAGATGCTACAGTTTCAGCAAGCCAGTCTAGGTCATCAGCACGAGTCTCTGGGCGCTGTACTCGCGTATTTGGTCAAAGCCAGTTATACCGCCATCAGTGACTTTCATAAGGTCTTAGAACATTTACCAAAACTCGTCAAATGGAACAGTCTGGCTTTGCACTACGTTCCATCGATAATCGCTCTAATATCCCAACACGGCTCCCCAGATGGGACTTCTACATTTACTGAGGCTCAAGCAATGCACCAGAGGATCACAGATATTCAAGACTCAACTATGTGGCCATTGAAGCACCTCCAAGCTGCTACAGTGACTTGGTGGCTGGCTGAGTACAGTGGATGGTTTCTTGAAGCTCCAACGGGCTCGCCAATGCCGGGAATCGATCTTCAAGCTGAAGCCGAGAGCCGCTCAAAGGCCTTTTTTCAGGCACTAAGGAATGGCGCATTTCAATGCATACTCTCTATCTGTTCTCAAATCAAACCCGGTGATTGGTATGATCCTGTGAGGAACGGACTTACACGATATTTACTCAAGGATGCGCCAGCTCTGCCTCGCGAGGTCATGTACGCTTCTGTCTACTTTCAAGAATTAGTCATGGAGCAAGTCGAAGCGTTCGTTGACGCCTTTGTGACGAACATGCCAGACACCCTGCGAAGATTCAAGGCTGAAGAGGATGATCAGAGGAGGAAGATCCTATCAACTTTACAGGCAGATGCGAGCAATGGCATGACAGAGCAGGAATTGCACCTTGAAAGGTTCCTCGTAATAATCTCCTATGCTTTTGATGACCGGATTGATGCTGCAGAATCTTTTTGGGCCGATACAGACAGTAACCTTTACGGCTTCCTGCAATGGGCATCCAAGAGACAGTCAACTCCCCGTGCCGGGGCCTTCTGTGAGCTGCTCCGAGCCATATCCAAGGGCGAAGAATGTGCAGCATCGGCGCACCGTTTCTTGTTAGAAGAAGGTGGTGGCGGCGGCTCTTCCTCAAGGATTCGCCGAACAAGCTCTCTGAGCTGGACTCTGATCTTCGAGGAACTCAACGTCTACACCTCAGCGGTCCGAGATAGCTCTGTTGCGTCACGTCCCTCTTTCAGCAACAAGCCTAATTCAGATGAGATCGACGAGCCAGAAAGCGGACTGATGCTGGAATGTTATCTTCGACTCACTGCCCACCTTTGCCGCGAGAGCGCAGGTGCAAGGAACTGGATTTTATATCATCCATCCATTCGAATTCTGGACGCCCTTTTTTTACTGTCTAGTAACACCGTACCGAGTCGTATCCAAGCTTGTGCATTCAATATAATGCGAGCGCTGCTCACAGAGAAGACAGCAGAATTAGGTCTGTTTGTCTGGAGCTCACTGGATCAGTGGGTTTCCGGAGGATTGGTCCCAACAACGAGCGCATCGAGACCTACAAAGCCCCCAATATCACCAGCACATTCAGAAGCAGCAACTTTCGAACTTATCGCCGCAGATTTCGAAGCTTCATGCGAGTTTATCAATCTACTCCAGAGCCTTGTCGCACCTTCTCTGAACGACTCTGAACTTAACGACTCACTCCCTTTCCCCGAGCAGCTGGGTTCGACATACCGGACCCCTGGAATTGAGCCATATATTGACTTTGCCCTCGGTAAAATATTTGCTTTAAGTATGGAGCAGTCAGATGATCCATTACGATTGCGAATTTTGAGATGCAGCGTGCTAGATTTCGCTATCACCTGTCTTGCAACATTCAACGAGGATCTTGTCATTCTCGCCAATAGATCAACAGTCGCAGTCGATAGTGCTATGAGTACCTCATCTCTTGCAGCATATATCCGATTACACCCTTTTGGTCGCGTGATGGAATGGATGTTCAACGAGAAGGTTTTGGCATCGCTTTTTGCAACAGCGAGACAAGACGTAAATGAGGTGTCCAACTCTTCTCCAGGCTCACCACTGCTTGTGTCCCTTCTGCGCTGTATAGATGTCATGAACTTAGTCATGGATCTCCAAACGACTTATCTCGAGATAGCACGGCCTCAGATTAAGATGCATGCAGTTGGAAATCGTAAACCGGTACTAAACCCAGCACTGGTGTGTTTTGAAGATAGTGTTGCCTTGCATCTGGGTCTCATTGCAGATCTAGGTCTTTATGCTGGCACAGGCAACCATGCACTTGCTGTGTCCTCGTTAAGGCTGTTACAAAAGCTATCCAGTTCGAGGAGGTTGAACCATCAAGCTGCTCCAAGTATAGCCAAAAAAAACCAAGGCAACCGTCTGATCGAGGTCTTAGAACAACAAGGTCAGGTTGAACAAATTGCAGGATCATTAGTCCATGCAATGCAATTTGACCTACGCGAGCTAAGCGAAGGTAGCGAAGCTCCAGGTTGGATCATCAAGTCGGTCATCTTAGAGTTCCTCTATGTATGCTTGACCTGTTCATCGGGCAGACCGACTTTGGCACACGCTCTCTTGGGGTTCGATTGCGGTACCTCTTCAGTGGACGTCCGATCAAATGGCCAATTTGCAAGAGGCGCCTCTCTTTTCCATACCATACTGACTCTCGTTGTCGATTATCCAGATGGCAAAGGCAATGATATTTTCCCATGGGCCTGTAGTCTGAAGCAAAAAGGAATGAGGGTGCTCTCAGAATTGTGGACTTCACCACTGACCGCCATTTTCACCTTGACTGAGTTAAGGACTAGCGACTTTCTCTTTGCGATGTTTCTAAAACAACAATCAGTCGGGCCAAATACTGAATGGGGAGGACGACCATCTCTTCATCCTGAATTTCCTTACACTGACTCAAGCATGGCGTATGGCGACTTTTTGGAACAGCGCCGCGCTCTATTTGAATACACAAGCGCAGAGATTAGGCTGCTAGCTGATGAAGCAGCTCCGTCGTTGAAGGCGCGTATTGTTTCAACGTTGCTTGGGGCAACTGCTCTCCCTGATGGTTCTTATGAATCAAATCTGTCCGTCTTCGACCTGTTCGACTTTGCCGAGCTTGAATTCACAGAGAAAGCCCAAATACCTCATCTGACTTACTTTGCTGAGATAAACCTCTCAATTAAAGCAAGCGGTGAGACAGATGCTGGTGGCTGGCAATCGGACATAAATCTAATTGAAGAGCTTATAGCATTGCGCTTCAACGAATTACGCATGAATGGTCGCTTGCAAGAAAGTAGCGAAGAGCAGCGGGCTGTGGCCGAGGCACAAGATGTCCTGATGTTCTTTCAAGGCCAGAACCAGATCCATGTACTTCGGTACGCTAAATCTCGACTGTTGAAGGCTTGGAGCGACCTTTTGAAAATCTTCGTAAGCAACTGTGACCTTGTTCACAGCAACAAATCAACGCTCATTCTGCAATCCCTTCAAATGATCAATCCCAAGCTCGAAAGATTCAGCGAAGAAAGCCCGCAAGACGCGTTGGAACTTGCTAAGCTCGTTCAAGCTTTGTTAGCGCAGCTTGACTTCCAAGCAATGGTAACAGATTCCGCAAAAGCCGAAGATGTAGGTAACGACAAGCTGTTTCAAACTTTCAGAACGGCGGTGCGAGCAATACATGTACCTCATGGGTCCTCTCGGTTTCACGAGGTTCTGTACAATATATGCCACAGGTATCTAGCTGAGACGTCAAATCTACCTGATGCTTCTGTCCGGCGCCGTCATGACACCCATACAATTAAGTCTGCTGGTGGGGTATTGCTAGACATCTTATGTGATGATGCCTATGAGGGTTCCAGTACCTGCAGGATTTCTGCCCTCCTCTTGCTCACTTCATTGGTAGCTCTGGCCAAAGCTACAAACTCAAATTACATAATCGAGTCTTTGGTGCGGACCAATGTCATAGTCCTATTTGTAGAGGCACTCAGTGACATACCAAAGGAGTTACGTGCTACCGATCGACAAGGTTAGTAATCCGGATCTATCATTGGTGCATTGACTGAGTCCGGTGGAAATGGCAGACATCCCTCTGTTGCTGTCATATTACGAAAGTAAGCTCGCACTACTTTTGACGATATCTCAGACTCGAGCCGGCGCGGTTCATATCGCACACGCTGGGCTGTTCCAAGCGGTGCGAACTTCAGGTCTATTCTCGGTAGACCCCGATTTGGGCATTGGTAGGATTCTTTGCCATCTCGATAGAGACGAAGACTAAAACTACTACAATAGAAATCGACAATCCCGAGGCATTAGACAAATATTATAATCTGCTACTATCAGTTACCCGAGTCGTCACATCTGTGGTCTTAAGTCGGGGACCCCAAAACGAACAAACTTTGGAACAAGCAAGGGCCTTTCTGGTAGAGAACCGATCACTTGTTGTAGCTATGTTCAAACGGCAAGCAAAGGTTGGAGCAGTGACCTTCGAAAGCATGGGCGTAGGCGTGGAGGAGCTTGTTGAGCTTCTTGTATTACTGATCACGGTTACCGGCTTTTTAAGTGTACGTTGAGCCCCTCTTGATTACCCACTCTGAAGACTAACCTTTCCAGTATGAGGAGAAGCGAGATACCAAAGCGGCGAGATTAGGTTTCTCCTAAGCCGTTTGAAGTCTGCGTTATTGACGATCGGCATCTGATCATGTATGTTCCACGACTAAGGATTGGGTACACAAAATAGTGGCTCCGAATTTTAGAGCTGAAGATGATGTTCTCAATGGCATGATATCTAGTCTAAGGTTAGTCATTGCTGCAGTATCAGTGTTCCACGCTCACGATCTAGAGACGCTAGGATGTCCTACCCTCGGGTCATCGTCGGCGGTGCTCTGCTGTGTGAGCTGTCGGATTCTGAGGAGCAGCCAAGTTCGTAAACCAAGGATCTATAGGGTACTGGGGTCTACTGAATATGCATCTATCAGCGAGCGAGCCAAGATATAGAATAACAGTCGTGCAGTCCGAAGCGGTGACTGAGTAGAGATGATGCGTAACTTTATCCTCATGTGCTCGATTACGCCATCAATTAATTACACGATGTCTCCAATATTGAATTATATCCACCTCCGTACCGTCTTGAAACGCCTAACAAATTCCTGTAAACCTCTTGCGTTGTTGCAAAGCGTTTATGTCCGCAAAGTCCGATGTCTATGGCTTTGCCAACGTCATACTATTTGATACTCAAACCCTTCTTCAATTGGGTATACGAAACCGCTGTAGGGAGAACGCACCCTTTTACCTCAATGCGTGCATGCCTTCCTCCCCGCGCAACAACAGCCGGTCCAGCGAAATCCAACGAGCCTTCGCATCCACCGAGCAGAAACACAAAACCATATCCGAGCTTTTCGCAACCTCGAAAAGCGTTTCTGTTGCACGACCTAACGTTTTAGACTTGCAAGATCCCTCGCCTCGTAAGCGCATTAAATATACACATCCAGGTCCTTCAACCAACGATTACCTTTGTCCAACAGCAGCAATGGATAGTTCGCCATCTACTTCATCTATCCGATCAACCGGCAACAATGCGGCTGAGGCTATCGATCTGACAGGCTCACCCGGTCCTGCTCTTTCAAAATCTTCTCCTTCACGAAAACGACTCAGCGGTTCAGTTAGACCTACTTCGTTCGCACCCATGGGTGGCCCGAAGAAACTCATTGTCAGGAATTTGAGGACGGCCCCCAAAACTGACCTCAATCAATATTACAACCACGTTACAGATCAGCTCGAAACCGCCTTGTCAGCAATATTCAATAATTCGAAGCTACCATGCTCACTTGAAGAACTTTACAAGGGTGTGGAATCGCTGTGCAAGCAGAATCGTGCTCCCGCCATACATAAAATGCTTCAAGAAAAATGTAGGAAACATGTTTCGGTACAGATGTTGGAGGCGCTCTTACAACATTCTGCTACCGCTACACCCACCAATGTACTTGAATTGGTTGTAAAAGAATGGTCGATGTGGAGAATGCAGCTGGTAAGTAGCAGTTCGATAATTTATAAAGACTTTACTCAATCTGCCTTAGACTACCATTCGTTCCATCTTCTACTATCTAGATCGATCGTATCTGCTTCAAAGGTCTACCCTAGAGTCAATCGAGGAGATGGGTATCAAAAGCTTTCGCAACTATATTTATGTCAATGGATCGCTGAAGGAAAAGATCTTACAAGGCACATACGACCTGTTGGCGGCTGACCGTCAGGGAGAGCTTGAAGCTGAGTCAAAGGCACTCCTCGTGGAATCTGTGAAGCTGTTACATGCACTTGGCGTCTACACGAAAGACTTCGGACCCAAAGTCATCGGAGACTCGGAGAAATATTTGCTGTCCTGGGCCAGTGAAAAGAGCTCATCTTTAAGTTTGCCATGTTACATCTCCGAATGCCACAAACTTGTTGAGAACGAGACAAAACGCTGTGATAGATTTGGTCTGGACAGAACGACCAAGGATACCCTGGAAACCCATATAGAGGTAAGTGTTTCATTACATGATGTATTCCATGTAGTAACGGCAAATTCGACGGGCCTTATCATGGTCTGGGTTTCTGCAACATCAGCTGCTTTTTCAAAAAGGGCAAAACACAGTTATGTCTTGTGATGTTTGGTATATCTATTCGCTTACGCGAGAGCATGCAGTACAATTTCTATATTGAGTCGTGATCACGGGGAGAATGTCTTAGCTGACTGTTGGTCGATCAGGATATTGCGGTGGAACGCAAGCAAGATATATTATTAAAATCCGACAGCGTGTCAATACTCCTCAACGACCACAATCTTCTTGCTTTAGACCAATTATATGCGCTATTGAGACGTCGCCGCTTGAGTGAGAACTTGAGACCGCCTTTTGAAACTTATATCTTAGGGAAAGGAGCTGATATTGTCTTTGATGAAGCACGGGAACAAGAGATGGTTCCAAGGCTTTTGGACTTCAAGCGGGAGCTGGATGAAGTGTGGGCTAAATGCTTTCAAAAGCATCAGGGTCTCGGTCATACTCTGCGGGAATCATTCGAAACATTCATTAACAAGAGTAAGAGGAGTAATATGACATGGGGTACAGATAACCCAAAACCCGGTGAAATGATTGCGAAGTATGTAGACATGATCCTTAAAGGGGGCACGAAAGCCATCGCACCTACAGCAACGGACACTCCAGGACGGAGACCCAGTAAATTGGAAGATAACGAGGACGATTCGAGTATGGACGAAGAAACGGAGATCAGCAATCAATTAGACCAAGTGCTCGAACTTTTCCGCTTCGTACATGGCAAAGCGGTTTTTGAGGCATTCTACAAGCGCGATCTAGCTCGTCGGCTGCTCTTGGGCAGAAGTGCCAGTTCAGACGCTGAAAAAACGATGCTAACTCGACTTAAATCTGGTATGTTGATTTTCATTCCCCAAGCCACTTTCGCCTTCAGAATCCGAATACGATGGAATTCACCTCATTGTTTTGCCGAGTGGCCAAAGACTATAGATACTGACTGGAATGTAGAGTGCGGCGCTGGCTTTACCCATAACTTGGAGCAGATGTTCAAGGATATCGAGATGGCCAGAGAGGAAAACGTATCGTACCGATCAATGAGGGAAGAACGCCAGATCAAATCACCTGTAGATCTCAATGTGAACATACTCTCAGCATCTGCTTGGCCCTCCTACCCAGATGTACGTATATTGTCAAGAACGTTCCTCGCCTTCGCCTAACGACGCAGCCTCTCGCTAGCACGAGAAGTGTATTGCTCTCTATTTTATGACGGCACGCTCACTATATTGCCTAGGTCGCGGTCGAGATCCCTCGAGTGATCCAGTCAGCAGCAGCTAGCTTCGAAGCGCACTACAAAAATAAGCACACCGGCCGCCGCCTAGCCTGGAAGCATGGGCTCGCTCACTGCCAACTCAAAGCTAATTTCCCAAAAGGCAACAAAGAGATAGTCGTCAGCGCATTCCAAGCTATCGTCCTCCTCCAGTTCAACGCTAAGGATTTAAATGAAGCCGTGCCCTATCCCCAAATCCAAGCTGCCACCAATCTCGACGACACCGAACTGAAACGTACCATGCAATCACTTGCTTGTGCCAAATACCGCGTCCTCAGCAAGACACCAAAGGGGCGAGAGGTCAACAGCACGGATACCTTCAGCATCAACGCCAACTTCTCAGACCCCAAGTACCGCATCAAAATCAACCAGGTCCAAGCCAAGGAGACCAAACAGGAGAACAAAGAGACACATGAGCGCGTAGCTGCCGATCGCAATTTCGAGACGCAGGCCGCGATTGTGAGGATCATGAAGAGCCGAAAGACGATTACGCATGTGGAGTTGATCAGTGAGGTTATCGTTGCGACGAGGAGTAGGGGCGTGCTCGATCCGGCTGATATCAAAAAGAATATTGAGAAGTATGTTTCACTTAGTAATGTCGATTTTCATTCCGTCGGACGAATCCTAGAAGCTGACCCTTTGCGCTTGTCCAGATTGATAGAGAAGGATTATATGGAGCGCGATGAGACAGAAGATGGAAGGAATGCTTACAGCTATCTCGCCTAGGCCTCCTCATGATAAGTATAGCATTGCAAGGTTAGGATCGTTGGAGTTTCATGTCAGAGTAATGTCATAGCATAGACTCTTCCAAGCGTTAGATGACCATATGCAGAACAACCTCCTACTCACTCCCACCCTACGACACTTGTCTTTCACTTCGGCGTCACCCATTCGATCTTAAGATCTATGATACCGCCAATCATACAGTGACATTCTCTAATCAGCAGAGTACCATTTTCCGTCGTTACTGTATAATCGTATTGTCATGGCGTTAAGAGGAACCATTGATACATTAGGGGACCCTCGATTGGTCAATGGGCCCATCCATAACCTCAGCCCAACCGTCAAGCCGTCACATAGTGAGAACGTCAAACGTTAACCCTTCACGTACACCAAGCTTCGGTCCGCTCGATTGCGTGTCATCTCGTCAACGGACTCACTCATCCCTTGGTGAAACGATACTAGACCATTCAGCGAAAGCTTGGGCCATTGACGAGGGTTGAGCGAAGAATGGTTCAATGATCCTTAATCGTTAAAAAACTCTGTAGCATATAATATAGCATAGCTTCCCCATGATGTGACTTTGCAACTCAAGATGGTCGCTTTACTTATATCGTAGGGTACTCTACTTTTGGTGCTGCTTCACCGTAGCTGGATGGGTCTGAAAGGGTAAAGGCTTGCTCACTTCCGCAGAATATCAGGCATTACCTTAGGGTGACAGGTTGAAGTAACGAGCAAGATGTTTCAGACTACGCAGATTGTTCAAAGATCGTTTTCGCTTCTCCTTCGGCATACGCTACCAACATGCAGCTTCCGAGCCATGATAAGTCCTAGAAAGAGACATTGCCCAAATCATTGCAGGTAGGGTTCAGGTCTCCGCCGCTTGCCATCCGAGATGTGGCAGCTCCTGGTCTTCCCACAAATACCTAACGCCACCACTTTCGTCTCTTTGCGAGGCAGGATGCCTTGTCCTGTCTGCCTCAGTGACTGCTGCTGCTCCATCCCGCGCCGTCAAGCCCAGGAACCACCGTACTAGCCAACAAAGCCATGCCCAAAGCCATGTCGGGCCGGCAGCAAGCCCCACTCTCGGGGCTGGCGGATCGTTGCTAGGAGCCGCCAGGACCGTATGGTGTTCTTTGGGCTGCTTTATATGCTTGCGCCTCACCCTTTCAGCCTTCGCTTCATCCACCAGGACTAGCGCGGCGCTGTGCCAGCCAGCGGCAGCGACCTTCAGCGCAAAGTACGCTGGCAATTCATGCTCACTTTCACTGACACCTTCCTCCCAGCGACGACCTTGCTCCTCGAACCAGTCACCAGACTTGACGTACCACTCTCTTGGAGAAGGTCTTGGTATCCTGTCCCGAATTTGCCGGAATGAATCATGCAGCCACTGTCTCATTAATGGCTCGAACCACACTGTCCTACGCTGCTCCCCGCTTAGCACTAAATCTGGCTGATTATCGGCTTGCTGTACGCCACGAAGCCAAGAGGTAATGTGTGTAGCACCCAGGCCGAAAGCTCCGACGTTTCCAGGATCAATACCAAAGGATGAGATAGTGCCATTGGCGTGTAGAGCGTGGGTGTGGTAGTCTCCGAAAGCGAGGGAGATGACGGACTGATGCTGCAAAGAAGCGATCAGTTTTGGTCGAGAATGCACGTCTGACGGAAGGGTGTTGGCTATTGATGCGTTGATGAAGGCGTCTATGAGTGAGCGAGAAGCTGTCAGGACTTCCCCGGAGGATGTGAAGATTGCAAAAGAGCGGAAGGAACCCTGAAGATCTTGGATCTCGAAGGGCGATGAGAATTCAGTTGATTTGAACGTTGTAAGCTCTACGGGCCTGGCATCGGACTCTACTTCCGTGGATGTGGTCGTGCTGTAAGCAAACACTTTATTGAGCTCTGTGGTAAACACGATATATCCTTCAAGAACAATGTGTTGGGTTACTACACCAACTTCAGAGTCTAGGGAATCATGTGAAGTCCAGCGGCCACCTTTCCGAGATTGACCAGTGCCAGGTACGGTGGAAGAGTGAGTCAGCATGATATCCGCTCCGTCTCTGAGATCGTAGGGGCTCGGGTCCCAGAATATAATTCCAGTTCCTTCGACATAGACAGAACTTCGGTCCCAACCTATCACCGTTCTAGCAAAGCGGAAATGTTAACTTGAGGGATTGAGATACAGCTCACACACCTGCAACGACCCGGAGCACGTTTTTCTCTTTCAGACTCAGAAGCATGAATTCAACCTGCACTGCTTGCTTTTGGGCCCAGAACCAGATCTTGCCATCTGTATATAAGTCCAAGTCAGCATTGTCTAATCCACGATGCTGTGATCAAAATCGAAGATGAGTCGTATTAGCGGCTGAACTCCCTTATTTCGAAGCTATGCGGACGCAGGAATTAAACGGCAAGAAAGCCCGAAATTACCTACCATCTGAAAGCCCTAATACGTGATTGCGCCCCGTAGAGTACTGCTTTATCGCTGTGCTAGGCTCATATCGGGAATTGTTGGTGGGAGGGAAACCGGGAGGAAAATCGAGGCGTTTCAGCCCAGTGTCATGAGCTTCGGCAGAGATATAGCCATTAAAGGTCCCAAGGAGGTAAATAACCCCAAGTGAGTTGAGTAGCGTGGTAGACCAACCACTACCGAATTAGCTTAGGTACCCCAGCTAAGATCTATTATAAACCCTTGAATTTGCGAAGGGACAGCAGTTGGATAAGTGTGACAGCAAGAAGACCTACCCACATTGCACATCAGCCACTATGCCGACTTCCTCCGTGGCAAAGCTTGGACGCATCGGATATCCTACATGTCCAAACAGCGAAGGTGTTTGCGGTTGCCTCAAGGGGCGTCGACGAAGGTCCCCTCGGGGCTGTATGTCTGTTGAGTCCATATCGTGAGTACCAATGCTACCTCGATCATTGTTCCCCCACGTGAAGATTTGTGTCTGCGTTAGCAGTCGATGGTACAGCCATTGCCAACGAGTTCCATCAGCTTGGAACAGCGGCTGACTTCGGACGCGGAAATGCGTCAACGTCAAGGTTCGCCAGAAGGTCGGGTCTTCTCGATAAACCAGCAGACTTTTCTATCGTATAATTTAGCGCAACTCTGGTCTTCAACCAGTCGACCCATAGCGAGGCCAGTGCTAGAGGAATAGGTTCTATAGGAGAAGGTCCTTGTTTGAATACCACCAAAAAACGGCACAGCTTTTTGCCCTTCAAGCTTTTGGTTACTCGCCGATCACTGCAATGAGACTATACGGTACTTTCGAGGAACATGAGATGGGAACCTACACTAGAGCAAGTGAAATTCAAGAAGTCGATCGCGGAAAGGTATGGAAAAATAGAAAAGAGGATATCCGTAGCTATTAACTCCAATTAGCTTTGTTCGAGGCAGTCTGGCTTCGCAGTGGGAAGCATACGCAAGTCTTGAAAGGTCATAGTCGCCATAGTTACTTATGTGTTGCAGAGGAATAGTCTCCAGTCAAATACCTATTTTCCAAGTATGGCGAAGCTGCACATCAACCTTAAAACCGGAAAACGGTGATCAAGACGGGCCGGTTTCTCTAGGAGTAAAAGTACCGCTTTTGATACAGATAATACACAGCTAGTGCTCATGCACCTAAGGTACCTTAAGGTATCAATTACCTTACCTGATACCTTAGGTACGCTACCCACATCCATCATCGAGTCTACTCTCGAGGGCTTCAGGCCAGCCACTCTAGCATAGGAGTAATGCCATCCCTTCCCATGTCATCTAGTGCGTGCTCATTCTTCCATCTTCCCTTCTTGCTCACCCGTTTTTCTCTCACATATTCTACGAATTGGTCGATCACTCCAGGCCATGCTCCGTCTTCACTCCACCAGCCCATCGTCTCACCCCCAGGCTCCATGGTCTTGAGCACCAGTTTTCCGGTTTGCTCCCACATGTCCCTGCTCACCCCTTTTTTCCATCGAGTTTCGAGGTAATCGAGCCACCATTCGAGCCAAGGGGATGGCTGAGGTGTTGTTGACGTTGGCGGTGAGTGCCAGTTGACCGAAGGTGATTGGAGCAGAAGGCGCCAGTATTCAATCGCAACATCGAGTGGGAGGGACTTTTGACCGGTAACCAGGGCAAGCTTGAATGTATGTTTGTAGATGCGGCGGAATAGATCCGGTTGCGGCAGCTCACGGCGAAGGTCTCGTATGACAGCCTTCTGTGCGTTGAGGTCGTTGGCCCTAATGGATAATGAGTAATCTCACCTGTTGCTCCACAACATCAGTTTCCATACCGGCGTGTTTTCCAGCCATCAACAAAGCCACTTCGGGCCAGCTCGCCCATCGTTGGCGCTGAGAGCTCGGTTAAGACTGCAAGAAGGACAACCTCGTCGAGCTTGACACCTAGGTCGCCAAGATAGCGCATTGAGCCATCCACGCCGATGGTATCTGGATCAGGATCTGACTTGTCTAGAAAAATTCTGTTAGCCATCCGGTGAAACTTGACACCACCAATGTCGCAGTACCTTTATACTTGTCAAACAATTTATTCAGGTTTGCAGTTGATCCAGATGAGCTTGGCGAAGCGGTAGGGTTTTGGAAATATCTATTGTTTAGGGCAGACTGGTTAGCTTTTGGACGTCGGCTTCTCATCATCTGCAAACCAACGAAAAACGATTGCCGGTTTTCTGCAGCGCTATAAGACATATCTCTAGGGATGCCAAGGAAAGGGGCCCCATCTATGTAAAACTTGGGCGTCGTGGGTTTTTTCGGCTGGGTAAGACGCAACCGTTGGGGCCTTTTCAATGGCTCATCGGCGCCTATGGGTTCAATGATCGGTTTGCTGCATTCCGGACAACTAAATAAACGTGTTACGTGTCTTGCATCACGTAGTAATTCTGGCTTTCCAAAGTACAGCTCGTAAAGATCCACCTGAATGCTTGAAGGCCTATGCGGGCAAGGAGTCGAATTTAGTGCACCATCAAAAGTTGGTGGACATTCTACTTTCGAGCCGTGATTTGCGGGCGAAGCCTGCGAACCCGGAGACAATAACATTGATTCCCGATTAACTATGCGAGAAACATCGGTATGGGAGCCCAAATGCCCCTCTTTCGCAAGTTCTGAGAGACAACGCTGGATCAGGGTAACGAGGCTGGAAACTTTTGCACTGCTCGGATCACGCTCGAGAAGACCAAGCATGACAACCAGCTCTCTTTCCATAGGATTCTGAATTGGCCGAATCGAACCAGAATTTATACCTGCCGTCAAATCTGCTTTCAATAACAAGGCGACATCCCGAATGGAGTTCTTGTAGCATTCGCTATTCCGTGGGAGGTTCGTCCTGAAGATGCCATCCTCTATGACGTTCAACTCAAGGACTTCCAAGATTGTGTCGAAGTTTGCCCGGAGCTTTGGTTTGTAATCTGACCGAGGTGCTGTGAATCCAGATATTTCGTTCTCGTCTAGCATAATTCCTTTACTGTCATTGATTTCTGTATGCTCATCTAAGACGTGTGCAACAGAGTCCCCAAACTCATGTTTAGAATTGTTCGTTCGAGAAGAGCTTGACTCGGAGTTTAGTACAAAGTCTGCGGAAGCGCAGTTTATTGAAGATCCTGCATTAAAAGTTCTCTTGACGAATGTATGTTGGGTGTCCCATTCTTCCGCAAATAGGTCGACGCTGCCAACGAGTGTGGGAGGTCGCATTCGGCGACCATCATGGATAGTTCCGGACGCTTTACGTTTCGTTGGTGAACTACACACACTGAAGCTTGACTTTCTAAGCTTCCTTGAAGTCGTTCTTTGTGGTGTATCGGATCTAATACGGCGGTAAACGTAATCGTTCGGTAGGCCAATGTCAAGTCCCAGCTTCCTAGCTTTTTGGGTGGGCATTTTAAGACCCCAGAGGTCGGCGGAAAAGCCTTCTTCTGGTGAAATGCTTAGCACATCGTAGTCAGCGGCTTCTGGGTTTCCAGCTGTGCCACTAAAACTTTGCTCCCACGCAACTGCTGGCGATCCAATTGTTTGGGAACTCATGTCGTTGCAGAATGTAGTAACAGAGCTGTCGCCACGCGTGTGACTCCGCGCCAGGGTTTCTGAATCGAGGCTTGGTGAACGGTCTCTACTCATTCGTACCTCAGGCGGTAGCATATCAGAGCCAAGTCCTCTACTATCTTCCTGAGTTATATGGCCAGTCTCAGATGTCATCTTCGTATCATTACTTCTGTGAAGGCTCTTGTCCCAATCTTGCAATTTGCCAAGGATGAATGATACCTCATCTAGTGAGAAGTCTTCAAGACCATATTCCTCTCTGTATTCAGTGAGTGCTATCACAGGGTCCAACCCGCTGAGTATTCTTTCACCATATTGCTCGAAGAAGTGATTTGCGAGCGACTCCAACTCTTGGATCACATCTGCGCCAACTTTATGACTTGGACTTGAAGGCGGAGACTCTTCGGCAGCACGTTCGAATATAGCCTGTGCAGCTTGAGCTGGCTTGACTTCAACGCTGGAGATCATACATGAGAAGTACGGTCGATCTATAAGCATACCCTCCAGCCGCATGCTGACAAATGACACGGCCTCGGAAAGGTTTAGATTCCCGGATCGATAGGCTTTGATGAGATTGTCAATATCTTCAACGATCTCAGATTCAAGAGATGTTGGAGAATTCTGAGAGAAAGGGCCTTCCTTGCGGACCTCTTGGAAGATGGAGCTTCTTGGCAACCCAAAGTCTTCTAAGCGAGTTGCCAGATCAGGTAGAGTCGCATCAGCCATATTTAATAGAAAGCGATATCGAATAATCGCACTTTCAAAGCTCAATTGGCCCTCGTTCAATTGTGCGTGAGTACGCGTCAACATGGTTTCTAGAGACGCCTCGTCAACTTCATTCCCATACGACACTACATGTTGCCCTGGGATGCCGATAGCCTCCAGAAGCCAGGCTAGGTCGAAAATCGAGATGTCCGGCATTCCAAAAAGAGTCCTATAACGGTCAATAGCTTCAGTAATGACGAGAGCGCCTTCTTTGAACGAGTCGTACGTGTCCTGGAGCCGCCTATACACTGCATCTTCATCCTCAAATCCTTGATATTCATCTTGGGGGATTCCAGGTTCAGTATCATCGGCAGCCCATCTCTTGGGAGACTCGTTGTGTCCGCTTGCGGATATCAGCTTGTTTCTGATGAGGTGACGGTAACGAATACTTGGGTGATGCGAATGCTGAATATCAGGATCTATGCCAAGTAGAAGCCTTTGTTCTCTCCCACGAGGTGCCTTCGAGTTGGCCAAAATCTCGATCGAGCGCAAGAATGACGATTTAAACCCCAGCTCCTTGAGTATTCGATGAAGGTCCTTCTCCGGCATGAGCGGTCGTTTCAGCGCGTATCTAAGCATTGTGGGTATCTTGGACCAGTATTCGACGTCAGATGCTGGAGCAGCCGCTGCCCAGTGACTGAAGAGTTTTCGGGTTGATTCAACATTGGCTTGAATTCTTTGACTTCTCGTACTCCAACACGGAAACTCGTTCACATCATAGAAGTCCGTCAAATCATAATCAAACGGAACATCCTCTGTCTTTAGTAGCTGTTCAGAGACAATGACCTCGTCCTCGTCCTGCAATGTTCTGCCAGTGCTGTCCAAGGGAAGCTGCGCAAGTCGTTTCTCTAGATCCCTCCATGATCGCGCCAATCTCGCCGGGTCACCGTGTTTCAACGGACGACGACGACGATTTCGAGGGTTCTGGCTCGACGGCAAGCTCAAACTTTCGCCATCTACCTTGTAGCCGACTACTTGGGCCATATCTTTCCAAAATTTGCAAACCAGATACACCCAAATATGGATGCCTTTCCCACAAATTTGCAAGGACCAATAGGTTCTGGGAAGAAAGTAACGATAACAGAAGATAGAGAAATACATACGCATCTACTGCCTGTTCGACATTCCATCCGTAGGCCTTGAGTTGCTGGGATTGAGATATATTAGCGGATCACTCCTTCCATGCTTGTAGTTCGAATGCCATGCCAAAAGAAGAAGCGGCAGATCTTCGCAGCGTGCCCCGATGTAGCTATAAGGTAAATGGCTTACCTTTGCAGCAAGACTATCTTTTGTTTGTGTGAAGCCAACAAATTGTGCTATCGCGCCCTTTTGGGAAGGCGTGTACGCCGAAGGCATCTTGATAAGTCGCTAGTTGGAGGTTTGGAGAGCAGTCAGAGGGCAGACAGAGGTTATTCCAGGTATGGAGTGGAGGAATTCCAAGCTTTGGAATTTCAGATATCAACATGAAGCAGCTATGCTCATTTCCTGCACGATGATGAATGATGATAGACGATTTAAATAGATAGCGCCAATCGGTTGAAGCCGTTATCTTATCTTATCTACTTATCGAGCCTACTCAGGGACATTTTTCGGGAATGCCCAAAACTAGGCTGATGTACCTAGTAGGCAAAGCTTGAGCACTCCCGAAAAACGCCCCTGGTAGTATGTAGGTACAGGGCGTTAATGTCACTGTGAGCATGATGACTACGTTGGCCATTCATTGCAACGAAAGCAATCCTTTGAATAGATCTGCACAGTAGAGTAAAGTGTATGTTATTGTTGGTTCCAAATTACATGGCCTATCTACGAGTAACCCAAGACTCATTTAATGCTTGAATATACTGAGTATAAGGTATAAGTGAAAGTATGCTAGAACGTGAAAGGACATGACGGAGTTATATTATCCTTAAACACCATGACGGTCAAAGCTGTTCTCTGGACAGGATCAAAGTTCTTCAATTGGGGTATTTCTAAGCAGATGCCCATCCCCCTGCCACTTTCACCCATTCGGCCATGCAGCTTCCTAGCTTTCCCTCAACGTCGACAATGTCGGTATCACATTTACATCTACATCCAACGCCATTTTCCTTGACTGAGTCCCACGTTTCCCAATACTCATCTTCCTCGATCCTCTTCTTCTCGTCCTTTGTAGTCATCTCCAAAAAGGGAGGTCTGTCAAGCTGGCGATTCCCCGGCGCATTGGCTGGACAGTGCTGTATTGTCGTATGGCGGTACCCAATATCGCGGAAGTAGTGTATGTCTTTGGGTGACAGCAGTGCTCCAGCCGCGAGCGAATGGATTGGCGCATCTCCCCACTGAACAAGGTTTTAATGGCTTCATCATACAAGTCTGGTAGATTCAACTTACCCTTTCCATCCAAAAGCCTCCGCTCCTATCCATCATATCAAAGAAGTCGTTATACTCCTTACTCCTGAACCAATCCAACCTTGCAATTTCGAAGTTACTCCAGAAGTGGCACATGTTGTAAACTTCACCCTCCATCGCTTCGGGATCTACATCTGGAAGCCCCCCTTGACCGGCTTCGGTACTGAGTATCTCTTCAGGCAACGGGGGCTTGTATTTGGGATCGTCGTCCTGTGGGAATTTGGGGACCTCCGCTGGCTCCGCGAACATTTCCCACAAGCCCTTAGATGTAAGATTGTTAACGCGTTTGTATGCTGAGGCGTAGCGAAAAATATTAGGTACGGTTTCCTTCAGCTCCTTGACGGCTATGGTGAAACCATAAGTTTTCTTGGCCCGCTCCATGTGTATGAATGGATCACTGCACCTGTAAGTATGAGGGACCCTGCTGAGATAGGTTGGTGCTTACTATGTCATGTCGCAGAAGTATTTGATGTCTGGCTCCACTCGCCAATACCAATCGTACTTTGCAAGCAGTTCGTGTTTGTAGAAAAACCTTGCTACTTGTTAGCCACAAAGTCACGGTAACGGGGGCAGAGGCAAACCCTGAATAGAATCTACACATGTGGTGGTAGCTCTCCATACCACCATACATGATGGCTTTGTCCCCTTGCTTCCTGATGCCCTCTCTTGCGACCTCAACGTTTGACCAGTCAGGATACCCCCACATGTCCGGATCGATCTTGCCGAATTCCACGGGTGAGCTCGTGTAATTCAATATGGTCTCTTTGAAAGTCGTATTGAAATCGCCATCGTTCAGAAAGACGTACGGGTAATTGAACCATCGGTTGAAATGTCTCTCCATCGATTTGATAGATTGTATAACGCCCTGTAGCTCTGAGTTTCTTGCCAAAACGACTAATACGGCGTTTGCGCGTGGACCATTGGTCTGAGGCTCAAGACACCCGGTCACGAAGACCTTGTCGTGTTCCTCGCTGATCTTCCTTATTGCAGGAGGGGCTCCCGCTGGAATAAAGATTGTGCCCGGTGAGGATGGATGAACGATGACGAGTATTAAGATTAATATAAGAACAATGCACGGGAACAGTAAAACAACGCCTAAAGGTATTGAAATCTTGGGGTTGCCCTTCAGCCGAATCCTCCTCTTGAAGAAAGCGAGCTTTGGCGCCACATGATCTTTTTGATTTGAGAAGTCATCAAGAGACGGGGGGCTCGGCGTTGATGGTAGCCTTTTGACCAAATTCTGTACAAGACCCATGACGTCTGGGGTCTTCGCTTAGTCTGATTGCGCAACGGCGGCTTCGATATGCTGGGAGGAAATAGTCGGTATGCCAGGCCCGGCCGGGTTCAAGCGTTGGAACCGTACGCCCCTGTCCTCAGTTCTATATTGTGCTCTTGAACGGATCGCAGGATCTAAAGAGGCCGATTCACAGACACTTGGCATTAGAACAAGTCTCGTATGGCGCGGGCCGGGAGAAGGGTTTTGGGTTTATTGACAAGAATTTGATGGAAGGAGAGGATAGGAGGTGCACTGCTATCGAGCCTGCTGGCGACTACCTATGGCCATTCCGGTTCTCATTTGCTATTGGTGACAAATCTTCGAGAAGCTCGAGCTTTTCCCTGAACACAATTAACATACGCTAAGCAATGTTTGATTGCATTGGTGGTTCCGAGGAAGTTTTGCAGTGGCGGCGACCCGTGTAAAGTCGCGAGATTTCACGCTTATTCTCAAGACTCGTATTCCAAGTAGGAGGTGTATGAAAAGCTCCACCCTGATCATTAGCACGGGCGGAAGCGTTACCGAAGTAAGGTACAGTAGGGTTAAGCCCAGGGCTAGTCTTTCTAGAGAGCACGGGCAAAATGGGAGCTCTTGAATGCCACACCCAGTCACCAAGCCTCAATGCTTTGTACCGCGATGGACAGATTCTAGCTAGGAACACAGCTTATTGTCACGCGTGCAAATTACGCTACATCGTCGAAGGATAATTTGATTTTCTTACTCTTCTTGCTCTTTTGAGTCCGCCTAAAATTGTCGGGACTATTATATCCTGACCGAGTCTCATCTGAAGCTTGAGCAAAGTCCCCATCATCGCCTATGACCTTGACTAGTCTCTTCTTTGTGGATCTGCCAATATTCGCAGCGGGTTCTTTGAGGGTCATACTTCCCGTTGTAGGTTCACTGAATGCAGCAGTTCGCGCAACCTCTTCTTCTTCTTCTTCTTCTGCGCGGCCTGATGGATGCGCCTGTTCTGGGTCCTCAAGCTCGTTTTTGGAGATCATCGCTTCGTAGGTCTCCTTGGATACTACATTTTGGCTGTCCTCATCCACGTATGTTGGGGCATCATCATCCAATTCATTCGAAACCCTGCGCCTTTTGGGTCTTGCCAAAGGCCGTTCAGGTCGATTCGAATCTCCAGCTCCACATTCACTTCGAAGCCTTTGCAAGAACGCAGGCTCTTTCGATTCTGCGAGATGATCAGTAAAATGTCTGCATCACTGCAAAGAAACAAACCATAGCTAAGGTTTTTCGCATTGAAAGTCATTGGGCATCGAGGTATTGGGTCGCTTTGTTGAGACGTAGTAACGATCCGACGAAGACAACTTTCCGCCTCCTTGTTTCTAGTAAAGGGAGTCCTTGTACTAAAATGCAACGTAGAGCTTTGAGTCAACCGTACGACTCTCCTACAAGGTATGGGGGCGAATTAGTATATTACGACAAGGTTGTTCGTCGTTTAAGCAGCCGCCCCCCCCAAATTTCGATGTTCGTCGTTTTGACCCGATACGCGGCTGCTGAGTCATTTATTTCCCGGTAAATTACGGTAAATTATGAAGAACTTGAAACTTTTTGGGGGTGCTGCTTAACAAAGTGATATTCACCTGTGAAGGTGACGAGCAAAGGAGACTAATTTGTCCTCTCAGCCTTTACAAGATGCTGTGCGCAAGTGAGTTATCTGGCACGGAAATGTAGCTCATTAATTGACATTGTCAGTATCGGGAGAAGCACCTCAAGTGCCAGTTGCTTCACGCAAAAGCGGTTCGTCCCCCAAATCGATCAGATTGACCGCAACTAAATGGCCCAGGCAATGTGTTTGAGAAACGCCTCATAGAAGCCTACATCTCCGAACATGGCACAGATCCTGTGACCAATGAAGAGCTCACGACAGATGAACTGGTGGAGCTCAAGATCTCAAGGATTCCCAAACCTCGACCTCCAACACTGACCTCAATACCATCGCTACTGACGGCCTTCCAAAACGAGTGGGACGCGCTCGCACTGGAGACATATGACCTTAGGCAACATGTAGCGCAGATTAGACAAGAGCTCAGCACTGCCTTGTACCAACATGACGCGGCCGTACGAGTAATAGCAAGGCTATCGCGCGAGAGGGATGAGGCCCGTGAAGCTTTATCAAAGATTACAGTGAATGGCGGTGCAATGAGTAATGGAACTGCGATGCAGGTAGACCGGCCAGAGCTCTCAAGCACATTGGTTGCGAAAGTTGAGACTACGAGCGAAAAGTGCGTCAATCCCAACCATTCCTTTCGAAAGACTAATCTCAATTTTCAGACTCACTGGGACTCGGAGGAAACGCGCAGTGCCAGATGGCTGGGCTACCGGCCGTGAAATCGAGACATTTACATCAGTGGTGGCATCCAAGCCCTTATATTCCGGAGCTAGGTCGCTTTCAGCGGATACAAGTCGTGAGATGTTTTTGACCGGAGGTGACAGCGGCGTTGCTGGCGTCTACAATGTGTCAACAAATCAATTGGTCAAAGAGCTAGAGGTTGGGTCCGGGGCCGTTACAGATGCTATCTGGACAGGATCTCGAATTGTAGTCTCAACTTCGTCAGGGGTTGTCAAGTTTTTCGACAACGGAGCTGAGGATTCCACCTTTTCAAGTCACGCGGGTAAAGTCACTGCTCTTGCAATCCATCCGAGTGGGGATATTCTAGCGTCCGTGGGAGTAGACAAGAGCTACATTCTCTACGATCTAGAGAACTCAACGCAAGCCACCCAAGTCTACACTAACTCGGGTAAGCGACCAAGGTGTTGCATGATGGACTCCGTCATCAAGCTAACTTCCAACCAGAGTTGAATTGTGCGAGCTTCCATCCTGACGGACGTCTGCTCGCTGTAGGGGCAAACGACGGGCAGGTCAAGGTCTTCGAAGTGACCACGGGTAACAACGCCGCGAATTTCGAGGAGAGCGGTCCTGTTCGAGATCTAGCATTCTCGGAAAACGGGATCTGGCTTGCTGTTATTACTGAGGGATCAAGCAGCGTCTCTATCTGGGATCTTCGCAAAGCTTCCAAGATCAAGGTCTTGGAGAATGGCAATCAGATCGAGAAGATCAGATGGGACTACTCGGGTCAATTCCTTGCCATCGCAGGGCCTAGCGGTCTGATAGTACAGCAGTACTCCAAAACAGCAAAGGAGTGGTCGGTACCACTGCAGAGCGCAGTTCCAGCGCTGGCTGTGGAATGGGGGGCCAATGCACAAAGCCTTGTATCACTGGATGCTGAGGGCGTAATTACTGTTTTAGGCTTGAAATAGAGAGTACTCCGTGTTGATGGGCATCAATGATTGTAGTATCTTCGAGGTATCGGGAGAGGAAAAGCTTCGAGTCAGCGGCGACATTCCCAATTGTGTGCTGCGGCTTGATGTGAGACAAGTTCTAATTTGCAACAATGTAAGACTTCTTGGTTGATATCCAGGAGTATGATAGCTTGCGTGTGACTCGCCTCTCCATAATTATGCGTTGGATGCCCACCCGGGAATAGCAGCTCGAAGCGTGTGAAGCGGGCACTACTACTGACCCGAGGTCACTGAAATCAACAAAGAGAAGGTAAGAGAAAGAAGTGACTGGATGCTTCCTTGCTTGTTGACGGATTATTCATACGTTACGAAAAATACCCATTTCATCTCCGCTAAAGTGGGTATGCAAGCATCGGGAGTTCAACTTCACGCTGCCGATAAAACACCCACGGTCCCTCGCCACATCCGACTCCTTGATCCCGCCAATAACTTGTCCCTGCTGCTTCAGTGAGGTTCAGGACCGTCCGGGCTCCATGTTTTGATCATGGACGGTCAGTTCTCTTCAACATCACTGCTGAATTACCCGAGGCAAGGCCAGAAGGTACGCTCTCAGAGTGTCAAACTGATCGGACCATGAAGCTGACTCGAAACCCACCCAGCGAACGCACCAGCAGATGATTGCAGATCACACAATCTCACCTCCACCCTGGAACTCGTCAGAGCTCCCTTATTCATCCAGTTCCTTCCTCCAGAACGACTTTCCAATGAACCGCTTTGTTGGTGACGGCTTGGACTACAGACGGCCGGTCATGTCTCAGCCCAATACCAACGTTATAGATCTTACAGAAGAGTCTTCAACACCGAGGACCAACAGAGCAGCAACTCGAGGTGTGATCTCAACATCGATACCCAGACGGTCTGGTCGGCCTGAGCATCCGATCATCGACCTGGAGGAGGAGTACGGGGATGACGAGCCTGACGTACAGAGCGAGCATACAAGAGACGCAAGTCCTGAATTTGAACTACTTTATTCCAGACCCTTATCGGCAGCGAGACCTCGATCCCAGTCTTCTGGCGCCCGTCGTGATGGGTCACAGTCGAGACGAGTGGGGAGGCCGGTGACGCAGAGTACCATACAGAGATCTGTGGCCAGTATACACAGAGGGTTGCAAGAAGCTACGAATCGGATTGGATTTTATCAAAGCATGTTACGTCCTGCGCCTCAAGCACCCGGACATCACCACCACCATCACCAAGGCCACCATCATCATCAAGCAGCTAGGCATCGAGTTCCGAACGAGGCCGATATGCTATTTCTGCAAGATGTCGGCCTGGATTTCAACCTCCCTGATCAGTTGGACTTCGAAACTCAAGGCTTTCGGATGGGTGACGTAGTCCAACCCCGTCCACAACCACCTCCACCAACTTATGACGCTCCTCCCAAAGCCAGAATTGGCTTCACACGGTCACCGAGAGAGGATGATGTTTTAGTGTGTCCCAATTGTGATAGCGAATTAGGCATAGGGAGGGATGAGGAGAAGAGACAGGTGTGGGTGGTCAAAAAATGTGGTCATGTAAGTCTTGTATTCAATAGTGGCAGACCCGGTACTAATCCTCGTAAAAGGTCTATTGCGGCGCATGTGCAAAGAATCGTACGCAGTCGAGGGGCAAGGGGCCAAGGACAACAAGCTCTCCGCCCTTCAAGACATGTCGAGTGGAGGATTGCAAGTCGAAAACAAGTCACGCGACAGCCATGTTCCAAATCTACCTGTGATTTCCAATTCTCCAGGTTCGTAATCAAAATGACGACATCCAACGTTTGCTGCATAGCGTACGGCGTTTTCCGCGGTCTTCTTCCGTGTCCAGAGATACCTGTGAATTCAAACGGATAGGGATCCCCAAGGTCCAGCATTCTACCAATATGGGGACCGTCCAAGTACATTGGTGGGCTCATCGTCCATGGGGGCTATATCAGCATATCTTAGGTGGAACTTTAAAATGTAAATTAGCACGATAGCAGCATGCTTACCTGATCTGATCGTCTTCGGCTTCAAGAGGCGTCTCGAGATGGCCAAGACCATGTTCTAGACTAGACTCGACCCACAAATAAAGTAACCCAAGCCTAAGGGCTTACGGGACGGCTCGGCAACGGCAAGCTTAATTCTCAGCCTCAACCTAATATGTAAAGATTCAATACTCCAATTTCCCAAATCGCACGTTGACACTTTAGGTATACCTCCATCCTCCGAAAATCAGCATCTGCCATGGATCGCACCTCTTCGTATTCCACCCAACCGCGCCGCGACCTCAAAACCCACTACCTTCTTGCCTACAACCTCATCTCTGCAATTCTCTGGTTCGCCATCCTCGGCCGCGTTCTCCTCCTCCTCTCTCTCGTCGGCGTCACCCATGTCTCCGGCGGCGTGGGCAACCTTGCGAGATGGACGCAGACGCTCGCGGTTCTGGAAATTGTTCACTCTGCTTTAGGTTCGAATTGTCCACAATCCTCTCCACCCAGCCTCCTCCCCCTGCATGATCTAACACCGCGCAGCATAGAAATGATGAAGTTGTAGTGTCAATAGAAGCTGACCGATGGGCAGGACTCGTCCGCTCTCCCCTCCCAACAGCAACCCTCCAAGTCTCGTCCCGCCTCTTCCTGATCTGGGCTATCTGCCACCCGCCCTCCTTTGCGCCCCATACCACCCCTTCACCATTCTACAGCTCTATGTTGATCGCGTGGTCTCTTACCGAGGTCGTGCGGTATAGCTATTTTGTCTTTAGCCTTCGTGGAGGTGTGCCTGCTTTCGAAGGAACAGAGGTTGAGAGGATGATACTGAAGGGAATCGGATGGGCGCGGTATAACTTCTTCTACGCGCTGTATCCGCTTGGGATATGTAGTGAGTGTGCGCTCGTGTGGAAAGCGAGTATGGTTGCGAGTCCGTGGGTGAGAGTGGGCCTGTGGGCCGTGCTGGGGGCTTATGGTCCTGGTGAGTGGAAATTCCTGTCTGAGGCGGATGGGGTGTAGTGAAAGGGGAGGATTGCTTGACATGAAGAATCGTGCTAAGTATATTTGTTTTCTAGGGAGCTATATCCTCTACACACATATGATCGCCCAAAGACGAAAGATGACAAGAGGAAAGGGCAAGGCCGGGATTCCGCCATAGTGACTTTTCGTGTGTAGGGTCAGGGACCTCCGTAGTCGTAAAATCAATATCAATCTCTCTTATTCATGCATGGGACGTTGAGCATCATCCCCTGGACGGTAGAGAATGCCACTTGGAGAATGATGCAGTCTGTAACGGGCATAAGCTCGATTACCATGTTGATGAGTTTGGGACCCAGGTGCTCCCAGCCGCGAGGTACTGAATTGGTTCTTACCAGCGCAAAAGATTGACGAAAGTCAATAAATCAGTCAGTCGGCTCTTCAGCTGTAGCCTACGAAGTCATGCCCCGGGGTTATAAAGAAGGATGTGAGAGACATGAATGTAACTCCACACTACTTGTATAAATACAATTGCCGTGTTGTTCTAGCTAAATTGCATTGAACCTATACAATCTGATTAAGCAATCGCCAAGTATCTCAATGTTCGATCGAAGCAGCTAGTCTATACTCTCAGGGTTGCAGTTTATATCAAAAGAAACCGTTCCAGTCTGTAACATTGGGACTTTACTCGATATCGGCACCGGAGTGGATGTTCGGATAGGTATTCGACAAAAACCTATCGAACAATCTGTATTTGACTTCGAAAACACGACAGTGCGATCAAAATCTGTGAATGTAAAGTGCATTTTCCATGAAATAATTCCTGTTCGTGATTCCGAATCCGGCCAACCTGGTTTCTATGCTGGATTTTGAAGAGAGCATAGCACCAGTGCAGAGAAAAGAGGAAGAAAAACGTCAAGCATTGGCAAGCGTTTCCAAATCGAGAAAACAAAAGACGTTACCTTAATGATCAAGACATAGTTTGTCAATGCGCCGAGGACAGGTGCAGTAAAGGTTACCACCCACCAAGGCAATTCGATGTTATTCCAAGCCAGTATCTGCAGCGCCATTATCGATTGACTCCCGTGGTATCATCTTCGCCGACTCAGCCCATCCAGCGCCCCCATGTGGGTCATCATGCAACACCTTTACTATTCATAATGCATTGTCCATCCATCCGGCCCAGCCATGTTTTATTCTCCAATCCATACTCCAACGCCACCCACAATTGTAGATTGATTGCTATCATGCCACATCCAAACTCCGTCTCACAGCGCCAAAGCCTCTCTTCAGCATTTCATGTACGTCCAAGCTCCGCCTTTCTTTCGGCGATGATGCGTGCCCTTTATCCCCCTCATCGTCGGCCGCCCTGCTCTTCATCTCGATGTCAACTCTCTTCTCGTCTTTATCTTCGCTTTCACTATGTTGCCGTCTCCTCACCCCGTTGCTGGCGTCAGTACTTTTCTCAGCAAACATAATCCTTGGGCGATTGAGTAGCTCTTGAACCTCGCCTTCTCGCTTCTTTTGGTCTTCCGCAGTGCGCGGCACATCTCTCATCCCAGCTCTGGTTTCCTCAACCCATTCGCTTGGTCGCCTGCTCAGATGTCCCGGACCAGACCGACCTTCGCCATTAGCAGCCTCTTCAAACCTTTGGCGGATAGCAGGGTCCTTCTCAAGCTCTTGAAAGACTTCGACATCAGACTCTATACAGAAATTCTTTATGCATCGGACTGCGATTTCGAATGCCCAAACAGAAGAGATGATGAGTATCAGTGTCAGCCACCAAAGCGCGTTTCTACCAAATCGACCAAGCAGTCCGTCTTTGACATCGTAGATTACATTGTCCGAATAAAGGGCGCTGAGAAGGAGGTTCCAAAGAAACCAACATCCGATGCTGAGGAACATCGCAACCACGCACGTGATACTTTTGTTGTGAAGTTCAAAGAACTGGATTTTGGTAGCAATGATAATCACGCATGCAGTGAATGTCAAAGCGCCCATCGAGAAGAGATCATTCCCGATAGTGAAAATTGCTTGCCCGTATATGCCGAGCATAAGGAAGTAGACCAGCATTGCCTCAGAACTTGCCATGAAGACCCAGCCAGCATAGATCTTGATATTGAAGCCACCATTGTGGTGACCGAGCGAATAAAGTTCCGGTACTGCCAGAAGCGTCGACGAAGCGAGGTCTTTCTCAAAGATGCCCATGAATATGACCGGGAGAGAGGTGAACAAAGTATTGAACATTGACAAAGACCAAGACTCGTAAAGTGAGGTTCCTGTATAGCCAGCGTAGCGTTGAAAAAGGGCTTGGGTCAAGTAAAACAGCATCTCCTTCCAGAACGTGCCTAGAATGTATTTAGAAGTTCGAACGTAATTCCAACGACCGTGGACTAGGAGTAGTCGAAGGAGGAATCGGAATTGGGCGATTGAGTAGTCCGAGGTGCGGGCTGCTTGCAGGCCCTCTTTACCAGTGATACCAATCCCGACATGTGCTTCTTGTATCATGGCAATGTCGTTGGCTCCGTCTCCTATAGCGAGAGTGACGGAATTCTTGACCTTTCTGCGAATAGCTCCAACAAGCCAGGCCTTTTGGCTGGGAGAAGCCCGACAACAGATCACTGTATCAACCAGAATGGCTAAATCGACGAAGAGACGTCTGGCCGTGTCGTCAGCTTCGAGCAAACCCAACGTGTGACCATCAATAACAACAACAGAATGAGCGACCCCGCCACGACCGATGTCGAGGGTGGCACTGGCCATGCGTTGATTGACTTCTCCAGTTTCGTAATCGAGGATGGTAACCGCCGAGTAGTCTTTGATCAATCGACAAGAATGGCCAGTGTTGACAGCGGTCTCTCTTTTGTCTCCAGTAAGCATCCACATTTTGATGTTGGCACGCCGTAGCTTCTCGATTGCTTCTGGCACGCCATCTTGTAGTTTGTCCTCAATCGCTGTCGCTCCTACGAGCTCAAAGTCTTGCTCAATCATATCGCCAGCTCTCTCAACCTGCTCTTGTCGGTTCACCAGACTTGTGGAAGCATCAAGGAAAAGTTTGCGCCAGGACATGTATTCTTCCTCTCCCACAAACCGATAACCGTAGAGCAAGGTTCTAAGACCTTCAGTAGCAAAGTCGTTGATATGTTGGAAACATCGCTCGAAAACGGCACTATCATCGACTACTAAAGATTCTTCCACAAGTTCTTCGGGTTGCTCTCCCGCGCTGTGGATAGCCTGTCTCTCTGTGAGGCTTAGGGGCAGCTGACGAGAAGCCAGAGTTGTTGATGGTCTTGGATGATAGAGTTCGCTAAAATGATCTCGCGAAGCTTGGTCCACGTCAGTTTCGCGATCCTTCAACCAGTCTTCCAGCTCATCTCGAATTGGCTGGAGCCGTTGGGCTGTCATACTGGCTCGCGGGATCCCACCCAAACTATGACGGTGCAGACTAAAGCTTGATCGAGTCATGCTATCGTTGCGAGCTCGTTGTTCACTGTGTCGTCTGATGGCTTCCTGCGCTTCCGAGCTCTGTCTCTTACTTACTCTTTCCTCAACCTTGTTGGCCTGTTCCATAGCTACGCCATGCAACCGTAGCCGTTGGATAATCATAGAATCTGCACCTTTACATATCACGCAAATGCGTTTATCCGGGAAACGTACAACGATGGACATCCGCTTCCTGCAACTGGAGAATTCTATAACGTCCAATATTTGGTAAGACTCTAAGATGGGCTCCTCTCCGGGTACTGAAGGAAGAGATTTGATTATAATGGCTGAAGCCTGCCTATCGATGACTATGTAACCAAGTTCTTGAGCAGCACGAACCAAAGCTTGCTCGTCTGGTGACGAAGATTGAAAGTCCGTGTCACCCGCTTCGTTGGTCTCGGGTATGCACGTATGGCAGAGCGCTAAAGACAGTAAGAAGAAACGAACCTTCCTTGCGAAGACGGTATAGGGTCTGTTCTGAATGTAGGACAGGAGATCTTCTGTGTTAAGTTCCTTGTATGGCCTTGCAGCTTGCTCCGTTGCCGGACTTATGGTTCCACTGCAAGCGATAGGACTCGGGGCAAAATCTCTACCTGCTGACGAGTCCACGTGTTGGGAACTTGCTGTGCTTAATCTCGAGTCTTCAGTCCTCCATCTGATCGGCTTTTTACCTTTGCCGTGATTAAGTTGAGGCTTGAGCTTTCGAGCAGTATGAGCAGTGGGCTCCCCTCGAACGTCTGTGTCGTGTAGCCATGCTGTACCTGCTATACTCATTTTGCGGAATTTCATGGTATTATTTGTCAATGTACCTGTTTTGTCCGAGAAAATGTAGCTAAAGCATGTTAGCCAATATGACGATAGTGGGTTTCTTGAAGGTTATTCTCCTACTTGACTTGTCCCAATTCCTCATTGATGGTGTTCGTCCTAGGCTCCATGGGTGTGTTCGAATCTTCATCATACATATGAATGTCGTTCATGAGGAGTATCTGGAAAGCTTTGACGATCTCAAGACTAACATACAATGACAATGGAACCATTGTATTGAAGAGAATGATGAACGAAGTCAGGATCGGGAAGAAGCCCACCCGAGCATCTGTCAAATACCAGGCCTTTTTTTCGGTTGTCTTCACCCAAACCTGATATGCAATGGTATTGAAAATTGCTAAAGCAACCACAAAAATTACTATGATCACAACAACCCGGTTCACAATTGTCTGCAAGGCTGGCGCCTTTACACGAGGATTTTTGGTCGCATTCATCCTGATTTTGCACTCCTCGCCGCTGTACACGACCATTCCCACAGCTTCTTGGGTGTTGCGAAGTACGCTTCCTCGATACACGACCTCATTATTGGTGAGAGGCAAGGTCTCCTTTTCAAGTTCTACCTTTCCGTCAAAATTGTACAGGTCCAGGTTTGGGTCTTCGACAACCAAGCGAGCGTTGCAGGCGATCACTTCGTTCGCGGAGCTACACCTTCGGACCAAAGAAGGTGAGGCCTGTTTGCTTTTTAAGTTTGTTTCGCCGTCAAGAGCCATGGTCTCGAAGTACGCCATGCCATTTGTTCCTTCAACGTGCAATAAGGCAACATCCGCTGGCGCAACCTCGTCGCGCTGCAGTCTCACTACGTCTCCCACACGAACGTCTTTCCACTTAATCTTGAACCATTCGATGGATTTTGGAGGCGTCGATATCCCTTCACTCCTTACTTGCAGACTTCGAGCGATAAATGCATACTTCGTGTTCTCCGCTTTGTCCAGCTTATACCGCCGGAGATCGTCGTAACCTTCTTTTGCCATGGAGATAATTACGAAAAAGTTAACGGAACAATGGTGGTATAGTTGCCTGTTGTGCTCAAACCTGGAATCATCTGAAGAATGGACACACAGAGAAAGTAGAAGTTCGCCAATTTTGAAAATTGTGCAAAAAGCTGACGAGGAAGGAAATTCCATAAGGTGTAGCGGCTCGAGCAAATCTTGTTGTCGATGTATTCTCGGCCAGTTCTCTCATCAGTGAGTGGATTCTGACGGGTGCAATCCAATTCTATCTGCCGTCCGTTCTTTGATGGCGGGCTCTCATTATATCGAAGTATTGCATTCCGGAACTTCTGATATAGGTGTCTAATACGTTTGACCAACCTAGGATGAGCTGATCGATTTCTCGCCCATGTCTCGTACCGGGCAAGGGACAGTGTTAACGGTACACCTTTGGCAGGATGCGAGCGAAGCTCTATTGAATCTTCAACCTGAGTTATTGGAGACACTGTGACTGATGCTTTGCTCTTTTCTGTTACAGGATTATTGGTAACCGCGTGAGAAAGACTTCTAGCTCCTAACGATAGAGAGGCCACTGGCGATGCCGACGGGTTACCACTCTCGGACTGCCCTTGAACATTGCGCGCTAATAGGGACCTGCGCAGTGAGAAGCCACGCTGACGAGACCGTGCAGAAGTTGTCGAAGATGATGCAGCTATATTGGCCGGTGCCGAATGTGCTGAATTGGTTTGATCATGCTCGCTAGCACTCAGAGGGGATCTTGACCGCCCAGACACCTTTGAGCGTCAATGGAATTAGCCTTAATATCCCCATATAATTGGCTGACTCTAGCTGATAAGTGTACTTCTATATACTCTTAAAGCATCGAGAAGAAAATTGGGGATATGTATATGTAAAAAATCACTTACTCCATTTGATTCCGCAGTAACTTTTCGTGTGTCGATCGACAGTGGTGGCAGAGCTACTGATCCTTGTGAAGCTGCGGTATTCAGCTCGTGTCTTGCTTGCGGTAGAGCATCTTGAGGCGTGCCATTCTGAGACGAACGATGGCCCTCATGCAACAAAGATATAGAGGATTGCCCAGAAGCTTCTCGACTTGGTGGAGTTGAAAGCCTATTATTGACAATGTCCCACGGATCCTCTCTTAGCCGCCGTTCCTGCGAGTCGCTGCTTGAATATGTTTGATCTTGAAGGGCTCTGACTCCATTCTCAAGTGAATTTGACCGTAGGGTAATACTCTTCTTCTTTGGATGTCCAAGCTCTTCTCCTGACATGCTCGGCCTCGTTCAGAGCCATCGATTGGCCCCAGGATCGGACGGATTATGTTATGGTCTTGGTGGAGAGAAGGTGGGGCGAAATACGGGAGCACAGGTCATGGAAGCGGTCGGGAACTCATCGGTGAGAGGTGTTCTCAGTTATTCCAGAAACGAGTGTAGGTCGATAAGTAGAAAGAAGTAAGAGGCGATAAGAAAAGCGAAAGAGGAGATCAGCCAAGCCGACGCTTGATGCGTACGAGTCCGAGGGGACAAGCCGTTTTGGCAGTGTGTGCTTGGCACCTTCTCTCTGCCACCACTGAACGCGATCACAATCGGAATCAGCACTTGTCACAGTGCATCATTAGGAAGCCTCCCTGCATAAAGAGATGCCGCCCTGCATTCGCTCTCCTCGTGTGTAGTACGTTAGGTACCAAGGTAGCCTTCTAATGAGGTTCATGAGCATTGTCATTGTCATTGTTGTCTATATTCACGAAACAGCGATCTAGCAGCTGCAGTAAACATCCTTTCGGCAGCACCAGCAGTCTCACTATCTCATCTCGATCTACGGGGTCGTACGTAGTCATTATGAGTCAAAGTTATTATCTTATGGCCTGGTACTTAGTGGTGCATTTCGTGAGGATGCACTCCAACAGACCCTACCCAACCAGTGATGGCGTCAGAATGTTATGTTTTCTTTGTGCCATGTTTATATGCTCTGTGCTATGGATGGTTACGCCTCTTGTCACATTAATGAGTACGTAAGAGGCGATGCATGGGAGGCAAAATCGCACCACTCCAGACCGTGCGATATAATGTACAGTCTCCGTAGAGATTTTGATTTCAATTAAGCCTATCTGGTCATAGCTAGGAATTCGCACCTATGCGGATGTAGATACAGCCGTAGCTGAGAACATGAGTAACCCATCGAAGGGGTATGGAATGAATGAAGGCCTCCCGACTCCTTCCGTACCAGACAGACGGACAAAGGACACAGTCCCAAACTCCAGCGTACAAAGTCTCAGAGGTCGATTAGGTGGGTATTATTGCTGATGAGCAAATAAACACACGACACACACGCTGTCTCCAACATGAGTCAGGATCTACTATTGCTTCAACCTACACCAGGCCCGTATGTATTCGTACAAGCACAAGCAACCTCCCCAAACTCCTCATAAGTACAGTTCATTCAGTGTAAGGTAGCGCCCGTGTTCCCGGGCTATGGATCATATCCAATCTGCTCCGGACTCAGGCTCGAAGGGTCAATCGTTCCGAACGGGACCAGATGATGGAGCTGGTCCATCTCCTCACTTGAGGCGTCCTCGTGCATTTGGGTAGCTATGCCCGCGTCCTCGACTTGTGGTGGGTGCATTGGCAAGTTCAGATTCTGCTTAGAGTACATCTCACTAAGCATCATGCCGTCATCCGAGAGGGTTGAGTGGTGATCCTGAGCTATTGAGAGAAATTCCGCTGACGGACTCCTCCGAAATCCATTCAGGGGTGGCGATTGATCGGCGATCACAGGGTCACCGTGGCTATAAGCCGAGAGTGGTGATACGGAGGGATGGATCAGATTTGGGTGCTCCATCATGGGAGATAGGTAAGGAAGGCTGTAAGGCGTATTAAAACTGGAGGCTGGAATGGCCTCCATGTTCGTGCTCGATGAGTAAAATGAAGGGCTGGCATATTCGGAGGGAGATGCCGTTGTGGTTGCCGACATTGGATGCTGACGGTAATCTAAGCCGTATCCAGACGAAGTGTCTATCCGCAGGTTCGGACCCAGCGCACCAAGATTATTGTGATGTTGAGGTACAGGGGCGTAAATGCTGGTGTCGGTCATGTTGGTGGAAGGGTGTTGGACGTGAAAGGATGGCATCGGTTGCTGCAACATCGAGAAATCTACAGCAACCGGAACAGACTTGCTACGGGTTCGCTTGTGGCCACGGGGTCCAGGTTGCATAGGCATGCCAAACGGAGTCTCCTGGAACATAGCGAGGTGGGGATGTGCCATGTGATTAGGTTGGGAGGCAGGCCTAGGAAAGATCGGAGATACAGGTGCTGACGAAGGCATAGCGTGAAGGTCAAATGGACTATGGCGATTGCGAAAGGATTCCAGGGATACTAATTTGGCAAGCTCACCACTCAATTGCCGAGGGTTGCCTCCAAGATGATGTACCATGATCTGAGAAGCCTGTTGCTCTTCGGTGAAGTCCCCACACTGATGAAAGCCGCCAGTACCAGACGAATCCATGAAAAAGTTCGGGGGCCGGTTGAGTTCGACAAGAAGTCCACGAGGTCTCGAGGACAGACCACTTGGATCCCCCGGGGAGTTGCCATTCTCCAATGTGATGTTTTTAATATAAGAGAATGGATACTCAATCTTATATCCAGCAGAGTCATTGTTGATATAGTAAGTCAGGCAGGCTTTGTCGGGTGCATAGAAGATAACCAAATCCATAGCATTCTGGCCCACTCGGCGCCAGGTTCCGATACTCAAGGATTTGCAGGTGAAGTGATGAATAACTGTTTTTGATTATTAGAGATAAAAGCATAACAGCGACACCACCGTTGTACTTGACTCACCGACTTTGCCAGGATTCGCAGATTCGGCATTTACAAGGGTGCCATTGCCATAGGAGTTCATTGGATTGGGAGATCGGCCGAATAGATCCCGTGCAATTGGTTTCCCAGACTCCACTGCTTGCTGCATGAGATATTGACGCATTGAGTCCGGTATCGCATCACAATCTTCACCCGTTTCTATGCTCTTTTTGGCAAGAAGCTTTATCTTTGCACGACTAGGAACAAAGGAGTCAGCAACGACGAGAAGAGCAAAAGGAACTTACGCACCGGTTCTGGAACCATATCTGTACGGATCGTTCAGTCATGTTGATGTCCTGCGCAATACGTTCCCGAACGGCGGCCGTGGGGGTTGGGTTCTTGTTGAATTCAATATCCAAGGTGCCAAGTTGGTCCTGAGTAGCCCGCTGGCGCTTCTGGTTCTTTTGCTGTTGTGTTAAGGTACTCTTCCGGGGTGGTCGTCTGGAAGTCGCATTGCTTATCGAGGCCGATATAGGCGGCGAGGGCGTTGAGGCGGACATCATGTCGAGGCTACCAGGAGACTGCATTGATGGAGCGGATTGGGCGCAGCCTGGGAAAGGCTTCTATGCAAATTGGAAGGTCACACGTAATGATGCTGGTCTTGCAGATGGCTGAAGATGTTGAGGTGGAAGGTTTTGTTTGACTCGCGTGGACTGACAAGGGATCTCCGAATGAACGTAATGGACACTCGACAGGGCTCCGGGAAAAACAGTGGTCAGTAAGACAAGCAAAGTGAATTGAAAATGAAGCCAGGTGATTTGACGAGGAAGGCAAAGGTAGGAATAATAGACTTGGTGGTGGCTGAGGACCGGGAAGTCGAGAAGGCCAATTAATTAGTATGGACGAGTTGTAAGTGCTAGTAAGTGAAAGCAAGATGCCGAAGGAGTGTGATAGACGACCGAAAGGAGTGACGGTTGACTTAGAGACGAACAGAAGCAGAAAAAAGGAATGGCTACGACACTGTCAAAATGTGGTTGTAGAGATGAAAAGATCGAGTGACAAAAACAGAAGGGGAAGTTTTTGGAGGGGAGTATGGAACGGCAGAATCGGCCCCTGACTCTCTACCCAAGGGAAAAAGCAGGGGGTACCAGGGGTGCCAGGGGTACCTTAAGGCACCTCGCTGACAAGCGCCCAATAGGCTGCAGACCATCGCAAACAATGTCTTACTCCCACGATCCTGTGCGATATCGCAAGGACTTCGCATGCTGCAAGCGTGCCATTGCTTGTACTCATACTTGATCTTCCAAACACCCATCGATCAAAGATGCCAGGTATTCATAGATATTTCATCCACTGTTCTACGATTGTCCACGTCTGACCACATGACACCAGTAGTATCCAGAACTCCCTCTTGTCCATCGGTAAGGTACATCTCGTCAAGCGATAGTCGCAAGAAACCCCCCACGTTACATATCCTATTGACTGTCCAACCTTGAAAGACCATGCAGCACCGGCGGGTAGTCATGAACCTGGGCTACCACAGCAATCGAGCCTGTTGATACACTCAACCTGTCAAGTATAGCCGGCAGCAGTTCCCCCTCACAAAGCTTGGACCTGCAGGGGGACATTGCTACTACTACTACCACTACTACTACAGTTGTTACTATTTATACGGTAAGCTTTCAGGTAGTAGGTACGGAGGTACGAGTAATAGCCAGTCAATGTTGTCACGCAAAGGTCAGCTGGTTGGACTTTGCCATGTGGGCGGTTATGCGTGAGGGAGCCATGGAACACCGATTTGACTACTGCGACAGGAACAGGCTTAGCTTGCACTCCTGCGCTGTTTCGAAACCCAAGCTCGCCACGCTCGCCAGGCTAGTGGTACCTACATGTACCTAGCACTAAGTCAGGAACCCGTTCTGCACGCTGGCGGGTTTGGCTTCCTCGGCTTCACCCTGCAGCGTGCAGCGCCGCCGGCGTGAACGATTATACCTAGTCGAACTTCCGTCTATGGCGTCGTTTTTGGCTGTCCGTGAAACGTTGTTCCGTCAGGATAACAGACACGATCGTCGTCATACCCAAGGCTCAGGTACGTACAGTACATGCGAGATTGGTGGGGAGTGTACACGTTCCAATGGTTCATTCACCTGATCAGCAGCTTGAGGAAAGGTGTCTATGGAGGCTGTACAACCGTCCCACCTTCACACTGTGCCGCTGTCGAACAGCGCACGACGAAGTCTCTTTACGAAGCGATTACAAATACTAGAGCTCATGCAGCAGGTACCTGAATGTCCCGCGATTCTCGTCCGATCTGGCCCGCTGAGATGATTACCCCATAAAGTAGGGATGCTTTTCTAGTGCGGTGGTGGCTGTGAGCCCGTGAGATCTTGCTGCAAGTCAGCCCTTCCATCTGCAGACTCGAGTCGGGCCGAGATCTTCACCCAGCTTCACCACAGTCGCCATGGTTATTCGGCCATAGAATTGAGAGCCGGTTTCGTTGTCAGTTGATTTCTAGATAATGATTCCAGAACACCAAAGCATGAGATCCGGGGACGACGTTGGATCCGAAGCATTAATCACATCACAGAAGTCCAATTTTCGAGACCGCTAACTTGGGTTCGACAAAGGATCCATCTTTCTTAGCAATCATTGAAAACATCTAGTGACTCAATAGTAACGAGATCCAAATTGCCTTTCCTTTTCCTCATTCACAATATGCTCAAAATGAAGAGAGAGTCCGCCAATTCAGAGAGCCCCCTGGGTCCATCAACCGGATTTTAAATCTGCATTCAATTCATTAATCACAGATCCATACATACGTAGGTAATATCGCCTACATCATGAGCTATACATGGGTAGGGCACCAGCGAACAATTGGTCCTTGATCACCGTGTGATGCACCTGACTTCGTTCTTAGTCGAAGTACGTAATGGTCAGATCTGGAGGAATTCCACATCGAAGCTCTGTAGTTGGAGTTGGTTGAATGCTACGATAAAGCAGCACCCAGGAATTGTGGTCGCCAACGTTGAAGCATAAGTCAGTTCATGGTTTTGGTGGCACAAATCCATACTTCGTGAAGAAAGCTGGCAAGTGGCTCTCCCATCGTGTGATCTCGCAAATGTTAGACTTGAAACTGTTAGCGATGCAGACAACCTACAAAGCTCTTTTCAGCTACGACACCGTCCTTAACCCAAAGGGCCCAGAAACCATTCAAGTTTGCCATCACAATATCGGTAGTCAGGCGGTCTCCAACAATAGCAATATGACTTGGCCGAGTGACTCCAGCGCCTGGCTCATTCCGAAAATGCTCCAAAATTTGGGCGCCGCAGCCGGGTTTCTTCGTTTTGTGCCGAAGTACCTTCACCCCAGTTGCTTCTTCGAGGAGCTTTGCTTCTATGCCCCCAGGGTCACTGTGCGTGCCGGCAGAATTGCTGACTATCAAGAGGGCGGAGTTTGGATAAGCTTCGCGCAATGCCTGAAACTTATTCTAGAGACTGCTTAATTTATGTAATGAGTAGAGGTTTAAGAGAACTTGGATGGCTCGTGATAAGCAAATAGGCATTGAGACTGGAACTTCAATACGTACTCTGTATGGCTTGTGAACGACATTTTCTTTAGGTATCGCGAAGCAGTCGTCCTTGTCCAGAACTACGGCCTTTATGTCTGGCTGCTCGCCGCGGGTAAATGACTGAAATGAATTCGAGATTGGAATTGGTAGATCATTGAACGTAGGGATAGTCGCATGAGGAAGACAAAGAGCGGGTCTGACCAACAGCTTGAAGGCATTCAATGTTGCCGAGACATTCATAGGTTTAGAGCAATGGTTTACATAGATTCTTCGGACTTGGAGGGAGTAAAATAATTGTACAGAGCAGGGTCGAGAAAACGTCTACATTTAGGGTTCTGTCACTCACTAGCGCGACATGCTCTCCCCCAGATCTAAAGTTTTTGTCGGAGGAGGAGATTATCCTCGTGCGCATTCGAAACTCGGCACCAGTCTGTGATTGATACCGCCAGTAACAATCACGAGACAGCGACTTACGCCATTCCACCACCATGACCAGCACTATCGGAATTCCAATCAAGCTGCTGAATGAAGCTCAGGTATATCACATTGCTGAAGCTAGCTCGAAGGTACTCTGGACTGACTCGACTACCACAGAATCATGTCGTTACCCTCGAGATCACGTCCGGCCAAGTCTATCGCGGCAAGCTTATCGAAGGTACTCACCGCCCCCTCTGTCAGCCCACCAATTTCGTTCTTTCCAATTCGTGCAAGGTTGACTGACAACTTCCTACCCGAACAGCTGAAGACAACATGAACGTCCAACTAAAAGACATTACCGTTACCGCAAGAGATGGTCGAGTTAGCCATTTGGATCAGGTATACATCCGGGGGAGCCATGTGCGATTTTTCATAGTGCCGGATATGTTGAGGTTCGTCAGATGCGCTCTCAGCCACAAGAGGCTCTCAACAAAGGTCTGGAGGGGAAACTAATGATCTGTTTCCAGGAATGCGCCTATGTTTCGGTCGCGAGGGACGAGAGGTCGTGGTGTGGGATTGGCGAGAGGAAGGGCTACAGTCAATAGGGCGAGAGGCCAAAGGGGAGGAAGAGGAGCATGATGATTGGCCGTTGATGCTGGATTGAGGAGTCAACAAGCAGTCACCAGGGCGTCGAGGGCAAGAGATTCTCTCCCAACATACTGTTCCGAGCGTACTTTTGGGGTGGGGCAACAGGGGAAAATTGATTGTGAGGAAAGCACAACATCTACAGTTTACATGAGATACCCACAAATGCAGGATTGACTTTTCCTCTAAGCTAACGCATCGTTCCTAAGTACACATGTTGAGCTTTGCATAAAAAGAGAAGCATCCCTTTTTCTTACGAACCCCACCATGTCTCCTCCAGCCCCACCAAACATCTCGAATTCCCTCCGCATACTCTACATCTCTCCACCTCAAACGGAAAAACTTGTCACTCTCCGAGGTAAGTATTATATTTCCCTTGGACACACCAATTGAGGTAGCCTAAGCTAAGAATTCTTTTATGTGATAGGCAGCACTCTGCCAATCTCAACACCGTATTACAGCGCGACAATACCAATCTGGCACGATCAGATCAGTCTTACGCCAACCGCAATCAAAGAATGGGAAGCCGAATGGCGTGCGGGCGAAGCAGGAGAAGTGGTGCGGAGCTTAGGAGCCTGGGTCGTAGCGATACCGAAACCCTTGACGAAGGATGATCTGGTAAAGAATTACTTTCTCTATGCGAAAGGATGAAGCAATAAAAGAGCATTGGAAGTTTGCTAAGGGCTATCAACTAATAGTGTACGATCCGAACACTCCTCAACACCCTCAGTAGTCTCGTATCACACCACACGTCGGAAGCCGTAGACTCATACCAGTTGACCAACGAACCTTTGCTGCTCTGCCTAGGTGTACATCAACCTACATTGCCTCAGCTCGAGATAACTGACGACGACTGGGAAGATCTCTGCCGAGAAGCTGGGGGTTGGGAGTGGATTGATGGGGAAGCCGAAGGAGAAGGTACGAGGAATGAATTTGGCGGTAAGTCGAGTCACACATAGCAGAAAGAGGCTCAGTTCGAGCAGCTCATTAGCCTCTACAAGGGCATGGATGCGGCGGGCTGACGCGAAATCCCAGAAAAGGTCGGCATCGCTCGACTCATAGAAGCGCTTGAAGCTCACGAATGGGAAGATGCCGGAGACAGGGCTGACCTGCCAGACGATCTCCAATTCAACGAGGATGAAGGGCTTTCGCAGTCAGCGTCCGACACCTTAGACTTAGATTCGGCGGCGAAAGAGCCCATCCTAATAAGGTCAGACGGCAAGGCAAAGGATATTGGTCAACGGTCTGACATTGAAACGAATACCGACACGATCGAGGGTGAAGAGGATGACCAGGTTCAAGAACTAGAGAATATGATGTTGAAGTTGCAGGCTATCAAAGATATGGGGGCGGACATGCCAGAGGCTGAGAGGAGAAAGCTGGCGGCGAAGGCCGTTGGGGATGTGATGAGGAAGATATAAGATGACTGCGGGCGAACATTCATACCAATACTAAAGTTCAACCAGCAGCGTACTTAAAAGTAATAGTGAAGAATCTACGAGCGCCTGAACACGTTTCGTCCCGTCCAAGAGGCTATTGAAGACTCGCAGACTCAAAGAGCGTCAAACTGACTGGAAATCGCAAGTTCTCTCAGTACTCAGTGAATGAAAATTGGGTATGTCGAGTCTTCTCACAGAGCTGCTACAGACTTGCGATTTTTAGGAGCCTTCAACTCGCAATTCAAGTGAACCTTCCCAGTGGAAGATTTCTCTTAACATGCACGTCTTGCTTGAGAGTACTTACGCGGAAGATGTCCAGCTCTTGTTGTGCTTTATCTCGATGGACTGGTTGAAAGAATCATGTTCGCAGGACTCGATAATCTGTTTCAGACTGTGAGCGACCCTCTATAAACATACCAAACCAGTCGCTTGATGTAACATCCTCGACCCGCAATTCAGGCGTCTACTCCAGCTGATCCTTATGGCTGCCAACGCCCTGCTAACTCCAATACCTTATGAACAGTTCATGCAGAAGTCTCTGCCTGGAGGCTTGCTGCTCGCCGGCCAGCACTCCCATCAAAGACAAACGGGCCGGCGTTATTGGTAGGTGTCATTGGTCCATCTGCAACAAGCATTTCCGAAGCATTTGCGCTCGAGCTTTGCGCAGGTCGTGATCCATCATTAGACATCATTTCACCTTCCTGCATCAATGGCTGGGTAGGCGTTATAGGCCGTAAATAATTCCCGAAATTCTCTTCCTCACTATTGCGAAAGGGAATGGTCCTATTACTTAGATTGCCTTGAGGTGGGGAGATCCTTCTCGCGTTACGGCGGTTTAGCAGTGTTGAGGTATCAAGAGGGTTTGCAGAATTATTGGGGGCGTCTGGGAGATTATTTGTCGGGAGCACAGGAGAGATCGGTGATTCGTCTGCCCCATTTCGAATTGAAAGAAGTCGTCCAGTGCTTGCTGCCATTTCCGTGTCCTCGGCGTTGTCCTCAGGTAGTAATGGTATTGCATTAGCACCGTGCGTCTCAGGTCCCCTAGAATGATCCTCATGCTCCTCATCCTCCCATTCTTCGTCATTCGGATCTTCGACGTCCGCTTCCAAGTCAGCTACAGCACGACAATTAGGACAAAGAAATTGTGGCCAGGTTTTGTGATCGTTTAGAATTGGCCGAATGCACTTATAATGCCAGACGTGGGAACATGGCGCAACGAACAATGATTGACAAGGCTAAGTAAGGTCAGCGGAGCAACTAGGAAAGCGATCACCATGACAGAAAACGTACCGCTATAGACATGAGGCATATTGAGCATTCCGAAGAATGGGTAGATGCTCCGTCGGAATCTTTCTTTGGTACCGCTTTAGCTAGCTCTCGTAGGCGCTTGTGGGTCGTCACACTGCCGTTCCGTTAGAAAAACGAGTGCCGTATAACAAGATATAAGACGTACTTGAAATTATTGAGTCCCTTTTGCCAAGCTCGGTTGCACTCTACTCGGATCTTAACGCATCTGAATATCATTTCCTCGCCGCCTCTGAAATCAATGCCTAGTTGCACAACATCTCCGTCGTTCACTGGGAAGGGTCGTGATTCTACGCTTGGTGCGCTCAAACGAATGTGATTGAGAAATGTTCCAGATGAGCTTTTGACGTCCTTGATATACCATTGGCCATTGGAACACCAGAACTCGCAATGTCTTCGGCTTACGACCTTTGATTTGAAGCCTACTGGAGCAGACGAAGGGGCATTTGGAGGAGGATTCGGATTGCTATCACGCTCAGAGTATCTTCCTACCCGAATGACGCACTCTTCATGGGGTAAAGTCCTTGATGTAGGAGGGAAAAGGAGCGACGGTCGGGATGCACGTGGATCTTGGTGGGGTATAAGTCTTATCGTCGGCATCTGGTGATCTTGAGGGTATCCTGCGAGACTGACTCCTGCGGGCTGAGATTCTGAGGACGCTGTTTGGACGGTCGGTTGAGTATTCGAGCCCTGCGGTCCTTGAGGAGCACTTCCTGCTCGATGCCTCGCCATTATTCTCGACAGTCCAGTCCGACCTGTACCGGTAGATGCTAGTGGGGGACCTTGCTCCTCTGAGTTTTGAGGATACTCTTCGGCTGAGATATTTGCTTGCTCCGCAAGGCGAAGCTGTTCAGCAGGAGTGCTAGTGGATCTGGTGAGGCTATTCTGGGGAGGACGTGGTGCGCTAGGAGGTCGATCTGTAGCCTGAGTTGTAGCTGGGGATAAGCTATGACTATGGGCGCGAAAGTAACTCAATCGCCTGCGTCGTCCGCCAGTGCCACCAGTGCGTGAAGCGGGGCTGTCGTTTGCTGACGGCGATAGAGGACTTTCGGCGAGATAGGTTGACATTGAAGATGGCGTTGACTTAAAGTTCATGTACACTATGGAAAAGCGTGCACCAAAAGCTAATTGCAAAGCATGGTGGGGTGAAGACAGAGCATAGAGTCAGTGTTTTAAGTGGAGTGTCGATTTGGAAAGTAGTGATAGGGGTCCAATTATCTCTGGACCCCCGTGTTCTATGTACGTACCGTGGTTCGGTGAAATGAATATCAACACCTAGTCAGCTCCGATGATGGTCAGATGTAAATGATACGGGTCATTGCCCTTTGGAATATTTCAAGACTTCACGCTGTGTTGAAACCCTTTCATCTCATGTTAGTGAGCCTCATGAGTTAAACAGGGGGCAGTGACGCCTGCCCGTTGACCCAGAGGTCGTCATCAACCATGTATGTTGTTCCAAACCGAGTGCGTTGCCAATTGATGGCAAACTGACTTATCAAGCGATGAATGAAGCTTCAGGCTTCCTGTAGCTTGCATATTTGCGGTGGCTTGCAAAACATATTAACTCTATACGTCTCAACTACCCGTCTGGTTGCGCCGCACACATGTCGCTGTTCGGAGACGACTCTAGTGTGGATAATTCGACGACTCCTGCGGAGCAAAGTCCCTCTTTAACGACGAAACAGCGCCGGCACCCAAGTCTCATGCTTCTTTGTTTGACGATAACGCAGATGGTGGTGACTCGCCATGGAGCATGCCAACACCAAAGAAAGGAGGAAGGAGTGATTTGGTGAAGACACTGCTCCCAGCTTCGTCAGTTCCGGAGCGCTACATCGACGCGTTTGACGTTTTGTTGGAGTCGGAATATAAGGATCCCTCTGGAGTAATCAGTCTTGTTGGGGTGAAGCAGCTGTTAGAGAGCACTAGACTTGAGAGCACCCAGCAACGCCGAATACTTGAACTTGTGACTGGAGGTCAAGGTCGCGCAGGTGGGCTTGGTCGTAACGAGATAAATGTACTGATAGCGCTCATCGGGCTTGGTCAAGAGAGGGAGGAACTCAGCTTTGACGGAGTTGACGAACGTCGTGGAAGTGAGTACATTCACCGCCCATTTCCCCGCACGTATACAACGAGTGACTCGATTACTACAGATCTTCCAAACCCGTCATTACCTCTTATAACCCAGTTAAAGAGTGCTAAAGTTCCCGACGACGCTGAGCAAAATTCACCGCAGCCACAATCCCCGCCCTCTCCCGCCAAACAGCCTACTCCTGAATCATCACCTCCGAAATCGCGGCGTCTTAGGAAGGATTCCCTCGAGAATCTGGACTCAGATCCATGGGGTAGCCCTGCACTACATAAGGGCCACACTCATAATGTCGAGAATGAAGAGACTCCTGCGACCAACGGAGTAACAGCCGCCCGACCCATAGATACTGGTTTCGGAGGCTCCACAAGAACTACAAGCACATTTACAACACACATGGATGATCGGTCTTCTACGCATACGGGGAACGAAAACCACCCATCAAGACCTCAGACCGACGGAAGTGGTGCTGGCTGGGGCTCGTATGACAATCCTGGCGAGGGTTTCTCGGGTGGAGCACCATCAGGACTCGGCGCTGAAAGTTTTGGAGTTTCGAGGGACGAACAGGATATGCATTCCGGAAGCGCTATCAGGAGATCTGTTGGTGGAGGCCGCACTCTTAACCGTGGGGCTGAGGAGACTGTTGCTGTAACTTTGCTTCCCGATAAGGAAGGCATGTTCTTATTTCAGCATCGAAACTACGAAGTCAAGTGCGTGAGACGAGCGAGCTCGGTTATACGCAGGTACAGCGATTTTGTCTGGTTACTGGACTGTTTACATAGAAGATACCCATTCCGACAATTACCTCTTCTACCACCAAAACGAGTTGCAGGTAAGATGGTCGTATTATTTTGCAAGATTGACGCTAACAGATGCATGGTACTATAGTTAATGGCCGACACCTTTCTTCTGATGTGACTTTCGTAGAAAAGCGCAGACGAGGCCTAATCCGATTCGCCAATGCGCTGGTGAGGCATCCAGTATTGAGCCAGGAGCAACTGGTGGTTATGTTCTTGACCGTTCCCACAGTAAGGCTTAAACTTCATCCGTAGATACACAGAACTGACTCTCCGACCAAGGAGCTTGCGGTGTGGAGAAAAGAAGCAACAAAATCCGTCCAAGAAGAGTTCACAGGGAAACCCCTGCCACCAGGGCTCGAAGACTCGTTGCCAACCAATCTCTTGGAAACATTCGATACTGTTCGTTCAGGCGTCCGGCAATCAGCAGAGGCGTATATAGGCTTATGCAGCCTGCTAGAGCGCCTCATTAAACGGAATCAGGGGGTAGCTGGAGATCAAATGCGGTTCTCGCATGCTCTTACAGCATTAACTGAAAGCTCCACGAGTACCTACGCTGTGGACGCGAACGACGTCCCACCGTTGAACGCGGGTATGAATTCAACAGCAAAACATTTAGCTACCAGTCAAGCCCTACTGGAAGACGAAGCAAGGGCTTGGGACGAGGGAGTTCTGGAGGATTTCAAAAAGCAAAGGGATGCGCTTGTCACTGTACGGGACATGTTTGACCGTCGAGACCGGTACGCGAAAGACAACATCCCACAACTAGAGCGAAGAATCGAGAGCAATGAACACAAACTTGCCGGGCTCATGGCCAGGCCGCCAGGTGCACCAGTTAAGCCTGGCGAGCAAGAGAAATTGGAGCAAGCCGTGAAGGCTGTGAGTGTCAAGTACTTGTCCTTAGCGACCACGGCTAATAATGCTTAGGATAAGCAGTCAATAGTTGACCAGCATGCTCGCGGTGTTTTCATCAAGGAATGCATCCGCGACGAGCTGGCTTTCTTCCAGCAATCGCAGTATCACGTCAGTAGACTGCACCAGGATTGGGCTCAGGAGCGGGTGAAGTATGCAGAGCTACAGGCCGATAATTGGAGGGCATTGAGCGATGAGGTGGAAAACATGCCTACCGGAGAATGATTGAGCATTCGAAGAAGCTCTGTATGCATAGCGGATAGTTGTTTTGTACCTTAGATTGTAAACATTGCTACGTCGCACGACATATCAATATTCTAGCTTCACTCTCAGCCCCTCCTGACACTAGTAGTTAGCTAGACGTGTATCTTCTCAGAATGAAGAAATGGTAGCTCGACTTCGGGAAACCCATACTTCCAATTGATCCAAACACGGGTAACCTTGACTCGATGTTCCTTCGTTTGATAAGCACTCGAAGGTCTCCTTATCGACAACACTATTCCTGTTTAGGCCCAGCGTCGACAGCCCCTCCTTCCGAGCTACCTGAGCTACCTTACCTGACCCTCATCATCACATCCCACCTTGAGCCATCCAAGCTACCATATTACCTGTGCTTGTGTTGTGGAAATCCTGCCTGGGAAGCAGCTTCTACCGGCTTCTCAAAGCCCCCAGAAAACGCTTCCTTCACTCCCTGTCACTTCAATGACCTTGTCAGACCCCGCATGATCGTTTGAATACCAAGGAGTCATAAGGCTGCCTAGGCACCCGAGTCTACTACCTTCTTCGGTACGCTCAACCTCACCAAGCATTAGCACACTCAATAAGTCTTCATGTACTTGTCCAGAAGTTTCACACAGATCATTGATCTGCTTTAATGCCTTTTTTCTGACTCTGAAGCATGCAGTCACAGGAGCACAGTAGACCCGTAGTCAAACGGTTCCACAGAACTCCGACCCTCGATCAGTGGCTCTCACATTCCGTGATAGTTCCCATGGCTTCGGGTCCCGAGGATAGCTTTGTCGATGACACTTCAAGCTCGCTAGGAGACAGTACATACGACTTCCTTGATGACAAGAGCGCTTTCACCACGGACGATGAAGATGCCAGTAATTTGACCAAATCTACAACCTCCAACGATGCACAAGATTTTGAGATACCAGCCATCGAACAGTCTCAAAACACCGCTCATACCGTCAGGCCATCGGATGATACAGCCAGCCCCAAGCAGAATGATGCTGTTACAAAGGAGGACGACCAGCGCATCATCGATGACGATCATACGGACATCAAACTTGACGAACCTTTTCGATACAGTGCAGACATCGCGAGGTCTGTCGAAGGTTCGCATACTCTGAGAATCTTCGACGAACTTGAGGTGAAAGAGATGAAGAATATCGTCGGCGCCCAAGCTCCATTGTCCCAACTCAAGGCTACAGTTAGACAGACCATGGCTGGCAATACCATGTCTCTTCGGGGACCATTCAAATTATTATACATCGGAGAAAACGCAGCTAAGGATACCATTGTACAGAAGATCGGCTCGGCACTGACTGCGTCATTGGGAAGCTCTATGTCGCGGTTGGAAACGCCCGGGTCGTCCAGATTTAGCGTGGTTCCTATCTCATCGTTTGGGGAGACGCGGGCTCCTGAAGTGCTCCTTGTTGATTCCTTAGGCATCGAGATCAGAGTCGATCATTGTGCCTCCGCTACGTTCGCTAGAAAGGAAGACAGCAACGACTCAATCTCTCTGCGTCTGTCGAATGGCATGCTATTAACATCGAGATGGTCGTTACACGAGTCAAAATTCATTATAGAGGCCCGCTCTCCTGGTTGGGAACTCCCTCAGTTAGCAGTGTTTTATCTGTCAGACACAGAGACCATGGAAGCAAAGCAGACTCGACGATTTGCCCGATCGTTCTTGAGCCGTCATAAAGTTTCATGTCTCGTCATTACCCAGAGCCAGCTTTGGAGTAGATCAACCGAAGCTATGACCCTGGACCACCTAACACCACATTTATGCCTTGAGACAAGCGGCTTGGATAACGTTCGGCCTCGTGTTATCAAGCGCCTCCCTATCGATCTAGCAACCTTCGTTAATCTCGATGCAGTCCAAGTCAATAGAAACCTAGCGTGCCTTGCGGAAGCCTCCTCCTCAGCCGAGACGAAGTTCAAAGACTTGCCAATACCCAAAGATGACAATGTAAAGCGCGAATTGATTGCCGATGAGACTGGCCGCTGCTCTATCAAAGCTGCCGGAACCAAATACTCGGGTTGGGTCGACTCCATACTCGAGACAATCCATCCGTTGGTCGAGTCCCCTATCTCGGCTTTGTTCCTACTTACCCTGGCTGTCAGCTGTTTGGGTTTGGTACCTTACTTTGCTTACTCAGGCTCAGCCATTTCGAATGCCTCGGGTTTTCAGCCTGTACCAATTTCGACCCTGGAACATCTGAGGACAGGCGCCAAGTCGAAGGCAGTACAAGCTGAATCGGCTCTCGCATCACATCTGGCATCCACAACTCCCACCCGAGCAGCGCTGCCCAGTCTCGAAGCAGCTTCGCACGCCAACACAGATCTGGCCTCTTTCTTGCTCGATTCACATGCCCTTACGCCGAATAACTCCGCAAAATTCAAAGTCCATGTGGTTGGAGAGCATCACGTTGTCCTTCGACCGCCACATTGGTTTATGCGATATAGAAAAGCACCGAAGCTGGTCTTCAATATCACCCGGAAGGACAAATCTGTAGAATACGAGCTCTCTATGCTTTTTGACGGAGTGTATGCCTTGAAAATATCCCGCGAAGATGCTCATGGACTTCTAGACGTATCTGTACGTACGACATCAAAGCCAAAAATCAATGAAACGTTTCAAGTGGATTTCGGCAACTCGTGGCTGCGTATCGATGGGTGGAAGGATGTTGCCCGGAGTGTATCGCATTCGATTCGGAAGGATCTTCAACTAGTACAGACGGGTCTGAGCATCTTACGCGCACAGACTAATATAGGAATACAGACGTATACCAGAAACGTTGTGGGAAAGATGCACTCCGTCGGTCGAGATCTAATCGATGCCAGAGATACAGCTCTTAATCGGACCGCCATTACCACCGACCTCATGCTAGCTCAGACCAAAGGCCTCTCGCGGGTTCTGTCTAGCAAATTCAATTACAAAGGCGCAGTGCTGACGAAGCAGCTTTCTTTGCATGGTCGGCAGGTTCGAAGCAACCTCCATCAATATGCCGGGAGTAAAGCGGCGGCTTTGAAGCAGAACATCAAGATTTTCTCTCGAACAATCAGGAGCATTAACATCAAAGCGGTGGGCCAAGGTGTCCAGCAGCTTCGGCAAGACCAGCTACGCTTAACGCAGAAAAAAGCGCTGAAGGCTTGGTGGAAGATAGCAGGCGTGCCGAAAGCTACCTCTGGAGGAAGTGTTTCGCAGGGACTACAACGTAGGAAAGGACTGCGATCAAGGAAGACAGACAACAAATGATGGACGAACGGGATCGGGGTGCATGGCGTGTAACGACGGCTGGGTTCGGTTCAATACTCCAAGGCTGATAGGAGACAGGGTGGCAGCGGTGTTCAGATTGGAATGGGATGGGGGAGTTGCTTGCATCAGCAGATAACGGACGCCAAATTTTGTAGTTCAACCATACACCAATATCAAGTATCTTGTGATGATATCTGTGTGGACCAAAACCGATGTCTGAGGACTTTAGCTTTTTTACCCCTGGATCAGTGAATGTTTAGAGTTCCAGGGCGGTTACATACTTGTATGAAAACATAAGTACGCTAGTGAATTAATCAATACCAGCTTCGATAGACCCAACCCATTTTCACTTTCCACCAATTCTTTCAAGTGTGTTTTATACAGATATTAATCACGATTCGAAATTATGTCTACAGCCGAAGAAACCAAAGCAGATACCCATCTAGAGCCACAAACCGCCACCGAGACCAAGGAAACCGACACAACGACTGCACCCACTGGTACTAGGGAAGACTCAACCTCCAAACCTGAACAGTCCTCGTATACCGAGAAGGCTTCTGCAGCAACCAGTTCGTATACCGAGATGGCTTCTGCAGCGACCAGTTCAGCCACCAATGCAGCGGTCGGAGTCAAAGATAGCGTCTTCTCCATGTTCGGTGGAGGGGCTAAAAAGGACAAAAAAGAGGACGATGAAGCCCAAGACCGTTCAGGATCTTCGAAAGCACAGAAGGAGGCCGAAGGTGAAGATGAGGAGGTATTTGAACCTTGGCCCCTCGGCTTGCGATGTGCCGAATGCTTACGGATTTCGAACAGGATCAACCACCTGAGTCCGAAGACGTGCATTTCGAGCCCGTCGTCCGTTTGACGGAGAAAGTTGAGACCAAGACCAACGAGGAGCTCGAGGAGCAGACTTTCAAGATGCGGGCCAAGCTTTTCAAGTTCGATCGCGATAGCAAGGAGTGGAAAGAGCGTGGGACGGGGGATGTGAGGCTACTGAAGCACAAAGACAATGGGAAGACGAGATTGGTCATGAGGCGGGACAAGACGCTGAAGGTTTGTGCTAACCACTACGGTATGTTCAAAGCTAAGACGTGCTACGCGTGAGCGGTAATGCTGATGGCGATGTAGTTGTCCCTGACATGAAGCTCTCGCCGAACGTGGGAAGTGACCGAAGCTGGGTATGGAATGCAGCAGCGGATGTCAGCGAAGGAGAACCAGAAGCTCAGACCCTTGCCATTCGATTTTCCAACAGCGAGAGTACGTTATCCGTTTCTATAGTGCCTCACTGTCACTAACAGACATCTCCAGACGCCAACCTCTTCAAAGAGGCTTTCATCAAGGCGCAACAAGAGAACGAAGCCATTTTTGCGAAGACCGAGTAATCGTTGCTCATGCAGCAAAGCAGCAGAATCCAGATGCTTCTAAAGCAGAGCATATTTATTCATGCCCACTTTTGCGTCCAAGCATGAAGTCTCTACGGATCAATGCAGATTCCCCAAGAACAGTCTAATCCCCACTAACTTCCTCCAACTCACCACCAAAACCCCCTTAGATAGCCCCAACCCAGTCCTTAAGACACGGGTGTAGCATTAGCATTGCCACGAAGAGACGATAATCAAAAGAAACCTTGTTAATTCTGCAACCTTTCACAGATACTAGGAATATGCCTAGCTTCCTTCGAGATTGCTATCAGCTCAGCAGAAAGGGGGCTCCAAGTATGAGGTAATGCCAACCATGGCGACTGATAGCAGATCCATAGCATTTCATGGCTAGTGCCTCCTTTCGGAATGAGCTTCATCTTCAGAGAACAAGACTGGCTTGGTTGCACTCCAGCTTTGAATACTGACAGCATATACCAGAGACCAAAGAACCATTACTACCTAAAATTCCCCCTTTACAACCTCCTGTATAAGGACAAACGATCAATCTCCACATCTATCCCACACATCATCGCCTGGCTCATCTCAGACAGATCCTTAGTCTGGAGCTCATGTACAATTGGCACCAGGATTTGGGACCATGAGAATATCCAGTCTCCTAGAATTCCGCTTGATTTATATCACAGAAATAGCCACAACAAACAGTTGGGAAGGCTTCCCTTCGGTTCCTCTTCGATCCTCCTTCACAACCCAAGACCTCCGTTTTAGCAGTCATTGTCATTAAGGCTCTGTTCCTAGCCGCTGGGTATGGCCTTGGGGCTTCGTCCAGCCGCTTAAACTCGAGAAACAAGATCACAATGCAGATGACTGCCCACAGAATCGCGTGCGTGATACCAGCGCGTCATCAATGACAAGTCATAGAATCGATGCAGGCTTATGAGCACTCTCAAGGAAGACTGAAATGCGTTTGAACAGATTACGCCATAGAAGCTGCGATGCCCCTCACCAATACCATCCATTTCCAAATGCAACGACGGCTGGCGAAGTTCTCTCGCCTCTTGAAAGCAGGGGTTCGTCTACTTCGCCTCGATCAAGATCCCGAATGGGAAATCACCACTCTAATACCCTCAAGATATTCTGTTAGGCTTTCTCCTCATAGTAGGAGAAGAGGAGATTTAAAAGAACCGTGATCGCTATGGTCCTGTCATAATCTTGCTCTGGTTTGCTGGACCATTCCCAGCGCCCGACGCACGAGATTGGAAGAGACAGGGAGACACATTATCTTTCGCTATCATCCAACTTGAGCACTCTTTGGCGGAAGGCGTCATCGTCGATGTAAGCTCCTCTAAGCCATCTCTCACCCCCAGAGAATGCTCTCCGTCCATGTAGGATTCTCCAATTATCGAAAATCACGCAAGTACCCTCCTCAATTTGAGTCTCAAACACCGCTTCCCTGCGCTCGAATTCTTCCTTTAAAAGTCTTGCGCCTTTGATCCAGTAGTATAAAGGCGGCGTGTCTCTCCCATTTTGCTTCCTGAACATTGGTGCCCGAAAGGGCGGACTCCAACGAACAGCTTTTAACGCATTCTCGAACCTTGATGTGTCCACAGATCTTCGATGAGCCTTTGGCCATTCTCTAAACCTTGGAGGTCCGTCAAAAGAAATTGTAGGATGCTCATATTCTAGCCAATATCCGTTGTTTCTGTAGTGGAACGGTTGCATATGATTTATTAGTGCAACAATCGCCACTTGTTGTGCATTGACTGGCTTGAAGGTCGGATCTGAAGGGTCAAGGTTTCTCCTTACAAGGGTGGAAACGGCTTTGAAAGAGTCGCTGAAAAGACTTTGGCCTCCTTGCTTACTTTTCTTCAAAAAGTGCAAGATTTGAAGCTTAGGAGGGTCCTTGTAGTAAAGCAAATCCATATGGAACCCCAAGTCGGAAGAGGTATCTGCAACATTCTTCGCCGAAGCACGCGATCGAACATCCCAGGTTGGACCGTATATCGTGTTCTTCAGGGGCCCAATACGACTTCCGATGTTGCCTACAGAATCAGGGTTTGATGGCACATTCGAGATAAAGGCTACGCCGTACTGTAAGAGGTGGTGAGTGACGTGATTCAGCGTCGAATTATTAGAGATATAATCGTCGTACTTGACTGTCAAATCGCGCTCGACGGCTTCTAGGTCAGCTCGCTCCCAGAGAATTCTAGGATGCCTCTGGCGAATGTTGTTCTCCGTGGCCTTCATGCTCCTCCTAGATAGAAATCCGGGAGGGTAATAGCTTCGATGAGACACATATCCTGCGACATCCTCTGTCCACGACACGGAAAACGAGCCATCGGCGTTGACCTCAAGATCTGTAGCCTGTATTTCCGCAGGAATTGCGGTGGCATCAAAGAGCTTTTGAGTCGTTGATTGGTCGATGCAGGAGCTACAAGGACACGAGTCTCGAAGTACCCAGCTGTCAAGCCGATGGCTCACACCATTCAGCACGACATCAAGCCTCCTTCGCGAGAATTCTTCTACAATTCCCTTATCACGAAAGACCTCTTCAAGGATTGGAGGCCTCCGGTGTTTTATACCAGTGTCATGTGGTTGGTGAGGTACGACGTACGCTCGGAAGCGGCCTGGACTACCTCGGGGCATGTACCATAGCTTCTTCTTCAAAATTGACCGGATCATGTTTTACATGAGCTGAGTGACCTGCCTCACATGACCATGAGCATCTACTGGTTCAAACATTGACCAGAATATCTCGTAGGAAATTTCGAATTCATCCTAGCTGGTCTTTTAATAAAGTATCAACAAACCATCATGACATTTCGTGTATTATTATTGAACTGGAATTTACAATCCACTTTCAGCAACCACTGCCCATGGAGTGAAGATCAACTACCAAGTAATAAAACTTGTGGTATCCCGTATTTTACCGGAGTAAACTATCACCGAGCCCGGAGCGATCTAGATCTCGATTCTCATTGAAGCTAAGCTAGCCTCGCTACCCCACCATCCCGAGCGCCGCCTCTACCAACGACAAGGATCACCACCCTGTCACTATCCGCTCACAAGTGCTGATCTTACACTGACCAGCTAATTCGCCAATTGTTGTCGCAAGAGCCCAGCAAAGCGGTCGTCATGCCTGATGTGAGTTCCAACACATCCAGCAGCTCCCATTCACTACATGCAGAGCGCGCCGAGCTGACTTCAGAGGCAGAACAAAGTCACACGCAAAATCAAGATCGTTACAGAGCAGCAGATCATGTCAGTCCTCAAGCCCAGCTCGTGGAGCGCCCTTTACTATTATCACCAAGCTAATCTACGACACATAGCGATAAGCCATCCGGCGTCGAAGGCTACCCTCAGCGCTCATGGTCGATTCAAATCTTCCTGCTCGGTGCGAATGATGAAGAGCTTCCAGCCAACATCTTCGACAAGGCGAAGTACATGCTTCACCCAAGCTTTCCTGTTCCCGAACATAGTACGTTGAGATCCTACAGAAAGGCGACAGCATTGGAGAGTCGAGCTAAAATCTGCTCCAGCGCTCAAAAAACCGCCATTCCACCTCAAGCAAGAAGGATGGGGCGAGTTCGACATGCAGATCATCCTCACTGCCATTGATCGAGGCGGAGACCATACCATAACACACGATCTCAACTTCCGAAGCCCGCGCTACGAGGCGTTTCACACTGTGGTATGGTTCAGAGTGAATCCTTGACCGCCCGCTATAAGACTAATTCCGTGGAATCATGCAGACCTTTAAGAACCCCAAGCCAGCGCTTGCCGCAGCTCTGGCAGAATCTGGTCCTATGGAGAACGGAATCAAGAAGAAGGGCGACGAGTCGGCGAAGAAGAAGAAGAGGGCTGATCGAGGGGTGAGTGGCCTCATCCTTAAGGGTCATCAACATAGAACAGGACTGACTCAATATATAGGTCGATATGGAGAAGCTGGCCGACAACCTGCAGCGCCTGACCGAAGATGACCTTCTACAAGTCGTGCAGCTTATACATGACAACAAATCCCCCGAGACGTACACCAAAAATGATGTTGAGCGTAAGATCGATTGTTTACATGCCCTGTCCCTTTTGTGAAGCTGACAGTACCTACAGAGGGCGAATTCCATGTCGACCTTTATACTCTTCCCGACAGCTTAGTTCGTCAGCTTTGGGATTTCACGCAGGAAAAGCTATGATGGGGCATTTAACGGCTTCGGTTGCAATACCCGAATGGATTAAGTGTGAATATAATCGCACAATGTGGGCGTTCAGGTAAAATGGTGTTTATGCCGGGGCATATCAATGGAAAATTCTTGTTGCAATAATTGATTTCTTAAGGTGTATTCACAGGGGAAAAATTGAGTCCCAAGAATGAGATATAGAGGCCTGGCCTCGATCAAGGTCTCTCTGCTCGAATCCTCTTGTAATGTGCATAATGCACCCTGCAGTGACGCGCCCTCAACGTCCTCCTGAATCGTCTATCAGAAACGGTGCGTTGGACCCAGTCTGATATCGAAAGGGGCCCTCTGGATCAGTCGATCTATTCCACCTAGCTGCCAATTGTTGAGCACCAAGCCATCAATGTGCTTCGATTGAAACAGCGCATTCTCAATGTTTGTTCTCTTCATCGCCGGATAAGTCACATTTACGTTTTCGCCCTTCTACTCTTCCCCAATCGCCTCGTTCCTTGCTTCTGTCCCTTCATCTTCTTCGCCGAAAAGCCGCTTAGATCACCCGTCGACACCGCGTCTCCGCTTTTCGCAAAGCGTTTCTTGCCCCCAAATCCAAATTTCTCATCCTTTTTCTGTCGTTTGTTCGGCCGTCCTCGACCTCGGTCGCCGCTTCTCGATGCTTTCCTGGATGAGCGATCGGCTTTATCTGCCTTGCTAGCGTCTTCGAGAGCGATGTCGAAGAGGTCTTCTTCGTTTGGCGCGGTGACATCTGCGTTTTTACGTTCTGGGAGCAATTAGTACCTGCACCGACCCCCTAAAGCCTGAGCAGGATCTCTGATCGGTGTTCCAGAGGAAGAGACAGGTCAACGTACTTCTCTTCAAGATGTCGATTTTCCCCAGCATGTCTCTCTTCTGCCGATCCCTCTCCTGCAGCTTCGCCACCTGCACCTGTTTCCCGAACTTCTTTAGATCTCGCTGCTTCCTCGCCTCGGCGGCGGCTTTCTTGTTCGCCGCCTCGTCCGTCATCTTCTGCTTTATCTTCCCCATATGCTCATCGCTCTTCACCATTTCCGCGAAATAATCATTGGGTCGCGAGAATGGGATCCCTTCTTTCTTGAGTAGTGCGCGTGCTTCATTAGAGGAGTCCAGGCATTGTTTGTAGAAGGCGAGTTCTCGAGTTAGATCGTCGTTGACGTCTGATATCACGATTGGGGAGGCGGAGAGGAGGGACTGGTGTGTGGAGAAGGGGAGAGAGGTGGAGGGGGCTATGGATTTGTGAGCTGCGAGGAGGGCGCTGGTGTTGTTTATTGTGAGGCGTTGGTGGGGTAGAATATCCGCTTTTTCGTCTGAAGCGAGAGACTCGATGTCTGAGAGGGGGATGTCGTCTTCGTCTTCGTCTTCGTCGTCTTCATCCTCCTCTGCCTCTACAGCAGGTCCTGTTCCATTCGAAGTTGTGGCAGCTTCGGCAATAGCCTCCTCCATTTCCAGGCTGCCGTCACTATCACTATCGCTGTCATTTATCCGCGAGGTATCGATCTACAAGAGGTTTTCAGCACCTAGTTTACTAGTGCCTTGGATTGGTACGACATACCTCAATTGGCGCTGCTTCTTCGCTCTCGTCACTCTCCCATCCATCGCTCTCCTCCTCAAGCCTCGACTTCGTCCCGTCGAGCTGAGCTCCGTCTTCCCCTATGATTTCACCATCTGAAGCATCCTTGGAGACTCTAGACGTCTTTCTCCTCTCGGCTTGCTTCTGCAGCTTCTTTTGCTTCTCGAGCTTGTAATCTCTACCTTTATGTGCATCCAGCGCCGCTAGTAGCTTGCTTTTCTTTGCCATTGAGTTTTTGCGGTAAAGGAAACCTCTACACTGAACTTGAAGGAATTAGGAAGAGTATTATAGCCGAGATATCTCTTGGATCCTCGGCGCAGCTGGATGTAGTACCGTGGTCAGACTATAGGTTATGATAGAGAGAACCATGAGTCCGATGCTATTGTTCTAAATGTGAATTTGATATTGTTTGACTGTTTTTGATCGTATGTTCTTTTAGTGACTTTCCTGACTGGATTTCGCCACAATCCCGCGAAAGGTGAATTCAAACCCTGAGAAAAAAAGACTCCACATTAACAGAGCCATACACCTTCACGAATACTCTGTGATTTTGCAGAAGGTTAAGACACAACTCTCTGATGCAGAGAAATCCTCAAAGCTTCAACCCTAGCCGCTATCGACACGATCAACCCTTATCTTAGAGCCTCCCCCACGATCACCCCACGTGGCGGAAGCACTAGCTCGGGATGGCAGCTCTAAGCTGGGACCTGCATCATCGTCTGAACCGCTTCGAGCGACCTAACAGCAGCGCCATTGTTACAACCCTGTTCTGGGACGCTCCCGTTTATCCTCTTTTCTGCGGCGGTGCTGGTCGCTCCAGCTTGGTCGAGATCGAGGCTCTTCACACCCGGCCCCTTGCTATCTACAAAGTCACCGTTGAGATGGCCTCGCAAGAGCAGGACAGCGTGTCTGAGGATGGTCATTTGCATGCTGCTGCTGTATGTCAAGTCTTTTGAACTTGCTGGTGTGACATGGATAAGAGTGACAATTTCAGGAGGCTAACGACTGACTTGAGCTGCTCTAGGATCTGAGTCCCGAGGCGAATGATATGATCAAGGCTGTGGACGAAATGCTCGAGACCATGACGACAAAGTTCCACAAGATTTCTTCTGAAGTCTTTGCTAAAAGTGAGACTGAATCATTCGTGGCTTCGGGTAGAGCTACTAGAGCTATACTAATATGAATATAGTGGATGAAATGGCCCAACGAATCGATGATCTCGAGGCAGCAATCAAGGCAGGGAGCGACCAAACTACCAGTGACGGCGTTGGGTCTTAGAGCAGGCGTGAAGAGGAAGATGGCATGGTGCCCGCATTCATGACAGCGACTTCTCTTTAATAGCGGATACCCGGACAGATCGGTGAATCGACGACTTAGTAAATTACATCTAGAGAACATGTTATACCACCTACAGCATTCAGGGTATGGATACTCAGAGAGCATAGCTGATTGTTGAAACAAAGTTCAATCAAGACTCGAGCACTATTGATTATCGAGGGACGACTTGGTTTGCCAATAGCATATGCACCTCCACAATTTGGGTTCTCTATGCAAGCATCCAGTATATTGATTCTCCAGGACTATCCCAACGGATCTTCTTTTAGACCTACAACTCGCTCTTCTCTTCTTCCTTCTTAGAGAACGACCTCAGAATATTGGCTCGCGACGTGAGATCATCCAGCTTCTCAGGTGCCAGTCCACCTTTCTTCATTATACCCTCTAGCCGCGCCAGTTCCTTTTCAGCATACTGTTGGCTGTCCCCGAGCTTTGCAAAGACTTTGATGTAGTACTGGGCATATTTGTCCTTGAGACCATTGGCTGCTTTCGTAACCTCTTCCGAGAGTGACGAGATGCTTTCGCCAGCAGCGTATTTAGACACGATAGCGTTCATGGACTCGATGATGCCAGCCGTGGGGCCTAGTCCACCACCAACAGCGCGGTGGGTGCCGGCCTTCTCATTCATGAATTGGACTAGGTCGGCTTCTGTGCGTCCGCCGTTGTACGGTTCAGGCGTAGTAGATCCCTTGGGAAAGTACTTGATGGTAGGGTATGAGCTCACGTCCTGACTCTTGGCCGTCGCCTTTGAGTTTTCCGCTTCGGCGTCAACCTTGGCGATCAGGACCGATGGTTCGGAAGCGAAGTCTTTCGCCACCGTTTCCCAAACAGGTGCCAAACTCTTGCAGTCTATGGCGGAGTCAGTATGAAATCAATAGTGAAGTGGGGTTCAGGGAATTCGTACGCCCACACCACGGTGCAGTAAAGGCCACCAAGACATCCTTTTCGCTTCCAATCTGAGTCTTGAAGGTAGAGTCCGTCAACATCTCAACAGCACTCGGTGCTGCCTTCTTGCTCTTGCTCTTGATGCCGACCTTGCCCTGAATAAATTCCGTCAAGCTCTCAATATCTCGTCCGCCAGTATAGTCCTCTGGGGTTTCGCTCTTGCCGTCGAACCATTTCAATGTAGGAAATCCTTGGACACCAAATCTTCGCCCGAGCTCTTTCTCTTCGTCGGCGTCAACCTTGGCGATTGTGACTTTATCCTTAGCGGACTCGAAGCTGGTCGCTAACTCCTCGTAGACTGGAGCCAGCTTCTTGCAGTGCCCACACCATGGTGCAAAGAATTCAACGAGGGCTGGCTTGCCAGACTTGAGGACAATGTCATCGAAATTGCTGGGTATTAAGTCGATTACCGAGGAAGCATTGGTGCCGAGGATAGCGAGGGAGGCGAGAACGAAATAAATTAGTCGAATCATGACTGGAGAACGTGAAGATTCAGAGTACGTGAAGAGTTAAAGTGCTGTTAGACAGTATCAATCTGAGTGTGATCGGTGGTAGTATAGTGTCGCTCGTCAGAAGTCTTAAATGGCTGAAGATGCCACCTTTTTGATACGCCGAGGCGCATCAAAAAGGCGGCTCGGGCGGTTATGATACGAATGCACGTGATTGCCTTACCCCTTTCCAGCCCCTTTCATTTTGGTACCTACATACATATGCAACGGTTTGATTCACAAGCCTACTCATAATTCAGCACGTCCATTACGATGTTGAGAATGTCTGAACTATGGTGGCTACATCTTTCACAAGTCTTGCCAAAGGCCTTGGCCCTGTGAACATTCGCAACAACGGAATTAGCGACGAGTAAATGTGACTGAGCTTCTGCTATCGTATCCACATCTAGCCACGAGATCGCATTGAGAAGGTAGATGGATCACCTGATGTCGTAGTCTAAATCATGAGCTTTAGAATCCTTCTTGCACCCCAACTCCCTCGACATCTGGAGGATATCCACTTCATCTCCGTCCAGCAAGCCATTCATTCACCTCGTCCCACATACCCTGTTGTTTTACGTCTTCTCCTGCTAAGCTCACAGCGCTGTAGACCTGTTCTTGTTAGTCTTATCATCGGATGGTAGAATTAGCATTGTTGAGCTTACAGCGTCCCACAGTTGCAACGTATCGCCCAAGCTAGCTTTGAAGTCGCAATTGGGTATCCAACCCTGGGCCGTGGTTTGCTGTTTCTCCCGAGTGTAAGGATTCATTGGGTCCTCCTTCCCATTGAGTTCGTCTAAATAGCTCATGATAACAACACCTAACGCACAAGAATGTTCTTCATAAAGCGGGAGCCTGGGAATTATCAGCGGATAGCTAAGGAAATTTAACCTCTCGACGTCGTACCCGAGTGCCAGATCCATCCAATCTTCACGATCTCGATCAACGTGACCCTTGAGAAACAAAGTCGCAAGACTCATTTCTAGGAGATCACGGAGAGCAACATGCAGTACGGTGATCAATTCGCGATAAGCCAGGAGGTGACGGCTTAGAGGACCACGATAGCCTTTCGGTTGATGTTGTAACTTACCCAGAGTGGCAATTCGAGACACCAACATACAGTTGCGTTTATCGATATCTAATACAGGTTAGTCACGATGACAACCAAGTCGTTGGCAGGGAATGACGTACGCGAACCGCGTATGGGTGCCCCCGAATAGCCCTCAAACATAGTATCAGCATTCAACAGGCCAAAACGCAGTAGCTCAACCGCGAGGAATGCGGCCTCTTCCTGCTCTTTACTTGGGCCGACCTTGGATAACGCGGCCTGCAAGACTTTGCCCCATGAGGTCAAATAGTGCTTCTCATCGATATATTCTCGCATTTGGAGAAAGCGCCATATAGCGTTCGCACTTATTTCGTGTCGAGTTCTTAATAGCTGTCGACAATTAGCGTTATGAAGCTGACACAGTGCAAATACTTACCTTATCTTCGTCTTTAGATTTTGCAGTCACGGTTCGCTCAGCAAAGGAAGTGTCGGCTAAGCTACAGATGGCGAAGGACAAAGAGCCTGGCACGAAATTTTCTGATGATGCCTAAAATATCGACGATGAGCGCTTACGACTTCAGGACGTATTGACGTAATGACACTTACCTCGAGCTTTCGGCGCTGCTCGACAATAGCATCACCTCGCACATTCCACTGAGCGAGCAGTCCTTCATCAAAAGGGATGATACTTTTGATAGTTTTCTTCTGCTCATTATCGGGTTCAAACCAATATTTGGTAGTTATTGTTTGCGCATTCTTGTAGTAAAAGTTAAGCGAGCCTGCTAACAAGGCAAGCGTCTGGTCTCGAAGTGGCTGTAGCTGCGTTTTAACCAGTGTCCGGTATACGAGGCTGTCGCCACCATCGAAGGGTGCGGGAATGTGGACGGTGCCGGAGTTGAGAGCCCCTAGGAATCCTGGGCGGATCATGCCACGTGAAAGATACATATTCAATTCCTCTGGTAGTCGACAACCGACACAGATGTGCATATCATCAGGAGCATGGTCTTTGTCGAGTACCTCAACGTCACCTTCGCTTGTAATGACCGGGTGGTGTTTGATTCCGGTCATCGTTCGCTTATATCTGTCAAGATAATCGATTTTTTGTACCAAAGGATCACTGGAGTACTGTGAGCATAGGCGGATCACGCTGCGATTATTCGACATGAGGAGGTTCACCACATCGCGAAGCATGTAACCCTTTGGATAATTTGCTGGATTGCATAGAGGAGGAAATTGCTTCAGGAGGCTAGAGCCAGCGAGCAAACAGGCATTTCGGAAAACGTCGACCGGGATATGGCCAAGTTCATCCAGGCATCTTCGTTGGTCGACCCAGCGGAACGATGACGCATCCATATCGAATTCCAGAACATTTGGCGTATTGCCCTTATCGGGAGCATCTGGTGTTACATGCGCAAGCTCAAACCTCGTAATGATTTTATCGATACCAAAGACAAAAAGTTCCGAAGGACCATAGACAGCGTCAATGAATTGGCTAGGGTGTTTTTCGAAATATACAAGCTGTGGCTTGAGTCAGGCTATGCGGTGCGAACGATGGACATCACATACCTGAGCCAATGCACTATAAGGCGCAACAATGAAGGGGATGTCATTCTCATGGAGGACCTTCTTCAGGAATGGTACTAATGCCGCTGGAGTGGGAGCGCCTGCGTTCACTGTTAGAGCATTGAATCCATAATTCACTGCATCAAGGGCGCCAAAAGGACCAAAGGGTGTAAGACCGGATTCCCGAAAGACAGCAATAGCCTCTTTGGCTTGATCTCTCTCGTATATATCAAATGCTGTGGTATTTGCGCGGGCGGACGCAATCGAAGCAGCGAAATGATCATCTTTGATGCCCCAGTCGAGCCCATTGAAGACGAAGTAGAGCTTCAAGCCACAAGACTGGATTTCCCCGAGGTCCTTCAAGATCTTCTCTTCGAGCGCAAGCGGAAAGCCTCCGAGAGCAGAAAGTAGGGGTTCCTTATGAGAGGCGAGCAGGACTTCAAGGTAGTAGAGTGCGTCGATGCCAATGACACTGCCTTTGAGACAGGTAAGAGGCATCGAGCGTGTTACGCGGGTCGCAACATGGGTGTCCAAGACAGGGACTGAAGGTAGGTATGATTAGCGTGAAGAAGAAATAGTTGCAATCCCGATGACTTACTGCCCTGAGGAGCCATAGCGACAAATTGTAAGGACTGTATTAAACCAACAAAGATTATGCACAACCAGAAGCTCCAGACGCCCTTTCAATGCAAAATGCTGGACACATAAATATTGCGGGGTGAGATTGGAGGATACTTTTCTGATCTGGGGTTCAGGCCTGAGGCCAAGGGGTCCAGGGGAGCGAGGGGATGAAGTTCCGGCGGGCCGAAGTCCGTCCGGACTTTTGTTAGTAAGCTAGAATCTTATTGGGCATTTCTGTTGTCTCGGGCCGTGTAGCCGAAGCGTCACAGGGTTCGGGCTTCTTACCTACACGTCTGGATCAAAAATCGGGTAAATAATCGTATTTATCTTCGCGTCATCATTCAAATTCAGCACTTTTCGAAGCTTTTTTTTGCACATTTCACATCGAATACAATTAATTGAAAACGAAAAAATCGTTATTTCGATATCGAATTACAAAATTTCACAAAAATAATTTCATAATACGTTGTGATTGTTGTTCAATTCAATTGCGAAATACGAAAAAACAACGCGACAAACATATTTCGTTTCATTTTCAAAATCATAAATCATCAAATTCAACATTTTTCGAAATTTTTTTTTGCACAATTCACATCGAATACAATTAATTGAAAACGAGAAAATCATTATTTCGATATCGAATTACAAAATTTCACAAAAATAATTTTCTAAAACAACGTGATGATTGAAATTGACGTATCGCAAACAAAACGAAAACAAATTTTGTTCAATTTCAAAATCATTATTTCAAAGCAATTTTCGAATGCGCAATTGATCAAAAAATCTCATTTTACGCATATTATTATCGATTTTTTTGTTATATATCATGATTTTCGCGTTTCAATTTTTTAAACGATTTTACGATATCACAATAAACATCGACATGTCTGTTGAAACGATCAATTCATTTCATAATTTTCGAATTTTTACATCGAATCAATGAAATTCATTGACAACATTCAACGTAAAAATAACATTTTCAAATGATACGCACGATCGCGATTTGTGAATTTCGATTTTTCATGTACAAAAATCAAACGAAAGTGTTTATGATAATGAGTTAAAATGATCGAAATTTTTGACGAACGAACACAATTTTTCAACAAAAAATTTTTCGATTTCAAATAATACGAAATTCGAAAACATAATTTTAAATCAAATTGCTATTCGTATTTTTGAAATATTCGATTTCAAAAAAAAAAAAAACAAATAAAAATCATACATGTCGTTGCGTGTTTCAAAAAATTTTTGATTTTGATAACGAAAATCAATTTCGACAAAAATTTGATTTTCAATATGTTGTTTTTGTTACATTTTCGAAATACGAACATCGTGTTGATGATAATGTTTTTGAAATTCATTGCGAAACAACAATACGAAAAAATCAATAAATTTTCTCGAATTCGATTTTTCGTTTATGATAAAAATCATAAATTCAAATTGAATCGTGAAAAAATTGTTGTCGAAATGTATATTCATGATACGAAATTTTCAATCGATTGTCAAAATTTTTGTTGACAATAAACAATGTTTCATCAATTTCGAATACATATTTTCGATCGAATTCAACGAAAACATTTGCAAAAAATCGAAATTTCGAAAACGTTTGATAATTGTGATCGTAAATGAATTGCATTTGATTGACGATTGACGAAATTTTCGTTCAAAATTCAACGAATTTCATGTGTTCAAAAATCGATTTTTTTCGAATGTGTTATATTTCGACATCTTCGTTATTTTGAATAAAAATACGTTGATCGTCGTAAAAAAAAACGTTGATTTCGAAAATTGTCGAATAATCAAAATTTTTATCGATAAATCGAAAATCAATATGCATATTATATTTATCGAAAACAATCAAAAAAATTTCGAAAAATTTCGTCGTTTTTTTTCGATTCATGCGATTGATTTTTATAATATTTTCAAAACAATTTTTTATTTCGACAACAAATCGAACATTCAAAATTTCGTTTAATTTGCAATCGACGTTTAATTTCTCGAATGAAATTATTCTTTCGTCGTCAAACGTTGAATAGCAACGTATCATGCGAACATGATTGATGACGACAAAAAAAAATTGTTGATACGTTCGAAAAATCGAATCAAATGAATTTTTTTGAATTTAATTCATCAATTCGATTTTTGATCGTCAACGAAACATATGAATTGAGCGCGAATAATTCAAATATCAAAATCATTTGTAATTGAATGATTTTTAAAAACAAACACGTTTTGATTCAAAGAAAAAATCGAAACGTTCGTCAAATTTTTTTTGAATTTTGTTATCTGTTGATTTCTCGATGAGTTTGTGACAAAATCGATTTATCGAAAATCAGAAAAAATAAAAAAAATCGAAATTCATTGTTGAAAATTTACATATTCGAACAAAACGATAACGAATATGAATTCGATCAAAACAACGTTATTAATTTTCGAATCAAATCAATAAACAAAACGACGAAATTTGTTCGCAATGCGCAACAACGTCAAAAACAAATATCGATATACATCGATTTAATCAATTTTTTTGCAATAAATTGTGCGAATTAAAACGATACGACGACGAAATTTACGTCGAATATAAAAAGGAGCGTCTATCCGAACTTGAAATCGCTATTTGAACTTGTCAAGTTCTTTATATTCGATATATTCGATCTGCAACATAGAGTTTCAAATGCTCGATTCTGAACGATTCAGCATCATATCACGATTGTACATGCTATCGAATTGAATCTAACGTGAATAGATCAATTGCATTGATATTGACGTAAAGAAAATTCGATTTTCTATCTAACAACAGAACCTCGTTCAATCAAATGAGATTTGCACGATCGCAAAGATTATTTCTTTTCTTTTCGTCTGCTTTTTATTCTTCGCATGTCTTTCATCTTCTAGTCAGTTTTCGCTCGCTTGTTGATATTTGCATTGATGTTGATTTTTCGTTTGCGTTCGATGATGATTCGCACTGATTTGATTGTGATCGCCGTGAAGTCAGTAAATTTTTCATCGTATGACATCGATTGACTGTACAATTGACTTGATGAAGAAAACATAATCGTGTAACTAAACGAAAAAGATTGACTCGAAGAATTATTTCGTCAATCGTTAAATCAATTGCTTGAACGTGCTCGAAATCGAAAAACATTCGTTGTGTAAAATTATCGAACGCTCGTTGACGTTTTCAAGACGAACTTGTTTTGCAGCAGTCTTCGACCGATTCGATGCGAATTTGAAACGATTTTTCGAGCGCATCTTTTGCGAGTTTTGTATGTTCAATAGTGATCATAACAGAAATATGAATCGCAATGCAAATGAATGAATGAATAAATAAATAAAATCGAGAATTGAAAAGTGAATGTTGCAAATCGAACGTATCGAAATTAAGAAACTTGACAAATTCAAATAGCGATTTCAAGTCCGAATAGACGCTTTCTATAAAAAAAACAAATTAATCAAATTCGCGATGTGTTGTTCATTTTGCAATTCGAATCATATTTCGAAACATCGATTTTATTTTGAATTCAAAAAATTCGACAATGTTTTTCATACATATTTTACGAAAAAATTGACTTTATGAAAAAATGAAAAAATTCGAAAAATATATGTTGATTTTCATATTTTCATGTTCGAATCGATTATATTTTTCGATCGATTTTTGCGCATTATCGTTTAATTCGTCGAATTTTTGACAAATCGAAATGCTTTGTTGCGATATTGCAAAAAATGATTCAATAAAAAATTGTATGAAAATGAAATTGTGAATATGTGTATCGATTTTGATAAACAAAAAAGATCAAACAACGAAATTTATATAACATGACGAGTTGATTTTGTCGCGAAAATTCGCAAAAAAACAAAATTGTCGAATGAAAAAAAAATTGAAATTGAAAAATTTATTCGAAAACGTAAAGAACAACGAGAAATTTGATTGATTAACAAAAATGTGTCGATCGAAAAAAAAAATATCAAAAAACGCAAAAAAAAAATCGTTTTAACGTTTAACGTTTCGTTGACGATAAAATCAAAATCACAATCGCAAAAAATTTCGCAATCAACAAATTTTTTTTCGTTTTCATTGTTCACGATAAAAAAAAATGAAAATCAACAATCGATGTTTCAATCGCAATTTTCGCAATTTGCATCGATTCGATTTTTTTTATTTGTTATAAACGATAATGTAAATAAAAAATTTCGTTCACGAACAAATTCGAAATAAATTAAAAACAATTTTCATCGAATTTAAAAATCATGTTGTTTTTGTATTGTGATCATGTTTTCGTTCGAAATCGTGAATTTATCATTTTTCGCAATTATTCAATTTTTGATATTCGTGAAATCATTCGTTATCGTTCAACGAAAATAATCAAAAAATAAACAATGTTTTTGAAATAAAATTATTTGTCAACAAAAATGAATTGTACAAAAACACAAAATCGTTTATTCGATCGAATAATGTTTGTTGTTTTTATACGAAACGATGTGATTTCGACGATATTGTTTGACATCGTATTGATGTTTGAAAAATAAACATTTTGAATTTTTATCAAATATTAATCATTGTTTTTTTGAATATCGTTTTCGTTGAAAATATTCGATTTCGCACAACGAAAATGATTCGATTGTTATCAATTCGTCAAACATACGATTATTTGTCGATACAAATGAATTGTACAAACGCACACAATCGTTCATCAATTCAAATAATGTTTGTTATTTTTATTCGAAACGATTTGATTGTGTCAATATCGTTGTTTTCATGACGAAATTCGAAAAATTGATTTTTAATTTTGCGTGATTTTGATCGTTGACATTTCGAACATCGTCGTCGTCGAAAATATTCGTTTTCGCGTGACATATTCGAGTCAAATGATAAAAAATTCGTTGTAAATAAAATTATTTGTCAATACAAATTAATTGTACAAAAATATAAATTTGCATATTTTATCAAATAATGTTTATTATCGTCACTCGAAATTACGAGTGTATGACGATATTGTTTGTTTTTGTGATTTCGATAATTTTATTGTTTTGATGTGAAAATCATTTATCAACATATATTTATCATTAACGTCGTTTGCAACATCATTTCTATTTATTTGAATTTCGATTTTTTTCTTTTTCGTTTTAGCATCACAATCATGTCGCGCAACGCGAATTTTCTGATTATAGAACACTTTTTATAAAAAAATGTTTTGCGTTTTCTTTTGAAATTCTAAATAGAACACTTTCTATAAAAAAATGTCTTTGATTATTCTTATTTGACTTTTTTGTCAAATCAGAAAGTCAATCTTTTCGAGTCAGAAACATCAATTTTCATCGCACTTTCACTCACAATCATTCAGTAAGCACACAGATTCATGAAACAATCAAATTGTAAAGTTATTCAAGCGCATTTCAACGCATCAGTAATCGCATCAATTCGAGCAATACTGAGTTTGTTATGAGATTTGAAAATATCGAAATCTTGAAGCTTGTCAAGTTTGTTTCGCAAATCAGAATCTTTTTCGTTAAATTCGATGTTTTCATCAATTGAGAATTCAAGTTCTCAATCGGAACATATGTCAAGATCATTTAAGATTTTTTTTTAAAAAAATTCGAGCAAACTTGTTAATCGAATAAAAATCACAAAATTTTCAAAATTCAAATCACGAACATCAAAATTTGACTATTGCGTTCATGTAATATTTCGCAATTTGCACATCAATCAACAATCACATATGATTTTCATTTATTTAATTTCAATTGTAAAGCAAAATGAATGCAATTCAACGTTGCAACAAAAACAAAAATCGATTCATTATCGCAATAGTTATGAGATGAACAAATAGTTTTACACGCGAAATTGTTATCGAGAAATCAATTTCGAATTCATTATTCAAAACACGTTCACAAATTCATTTTCGAAACATTATTTCAAACATTTCACATTCATCATGCAATTTATTTTGAATTTCGATTTGTTTATCATTGCAAAAACACGTCAAGCGACATTACGAAAACAGAAAAAGCGAAAAAAACAAAAAAAACAACGACAATTTGAGCAATTGTTCGTTCAAAAACAATTTGTTCAACAATCAAAATTTTCTCTTTTTGATATCGACGATATCGACGTTTTTTTTATTTATTGTCATTCATTTCAAATCAACGAACAATTTTTTGTTGTATTTCGAGAATTTCAATACATCGTCAACGATCAAAACGAAATGATATGATATTACGACGAATTGTACGTTTTCATATCGAGATTTTGCTGTCAAGATTTTGTCATTTTCAATCGTTCACTATTCGATGTGATTTTCGATGTTTTTGCGATGAACAAAAATACGATATTTCAAATCAAATTCGTTCAACAGAAATTGCAAAAAAAGCAAATTGAATAAAAATTCGAATTTTTTTGTCATTGATGACGTATTGAAAAACAAACTATAACGAAAATAAAAAAAACGATTTCGAAGAATTTGAAAAATAAATTGAATGATTCGTTCGAGTGATCATACAAAAACAATTACTTTCTCGAAAAATGTGAATTAAAAGATTTTGATATCGATTGCGTTTACGACGATATTTGAACTGTTCGAAATAAATGAATAGATGATCACATGAGTGAACGAAATATAACGAAACGACTTTATTTTTCGCTTTTTACGACTATTCGAAACAACGATATCGAAAAAATGCGTATACATATGAAAAAGAAAATAATACACATTTGAACGAAAATCAAAATCTTGAAACAATTGTTTGAACATTATTTGTATGACGAAATTCAGAGACGTTTTTGCTTTTACTATTGAAAATCGAACAATTGATTTATCAATATGAATACAGTCATGAAAATGTTTTCAAATCAAAGTTCATTTGATTCAAAATCAATTGATTCAAATTATTGAATTCGATATCACGTGTCTTATCGTCTATTGCATTAAACTCGATTAAAAATCATGATATGTTTCGAAAATATAATCAAATGATTTCAATTTTCGCAATTGAAAATTCACATGATATGTTTGACATGAATTTCGCTTTTTTCAATTGCGAATTGCGACATTTTTTTCAATTTGATTAATTCAAAGTTTGTTTGACGCTCAATCATCGAATTTATTGCGTCGTACAGTTGTTTCGCATTTTTCATTTCAATCAACAATCACTTATGATTTTCACTTATTTAGTCAGAATTGTAAAGTAAAATGAGCGCATTTCAACGTCGCAAAAATAACAAAAATCGATTCATTATCGCAATAGTTTTGAAATTTCGAAAATTACGTCGTTGTCAAAATTGTGTTCGTTTCGAATTTTGCAATCTTATCAAATCTGATTTTAATTCTACGAATTCTCGACAAAGTTTTTTTTAAAAAAACTTTCGAATTTACTTGTTTGTAAATGTATCATTTGACATTCGAAATTATATGCAATTTTTAATGTGTATTCAAACGTGTTCGATGACAATGTCATCGACGTTGATTTCGACGTCGTGAATTGAATTTTGAAATTATCATGATAATTTGATTGACGATAATGACATTTCAATTCAAAATTCGCATAACATCAATGAAACGATCGCAATTTACGAATGTTTTCGACAAACACATCGTTTTTTTGCATTTTATCAATCGCATCGATTTCGACAACATTCATCAATCGTAACAATTCGACGTTTTGATCATTCAAATAAACATGTTTTTTTTTTATAAAAAATCGTTCGTTTAACAAATTTTTAAACGATTGATCGAAATGCAATTCAAACGTGCATTCGTTGCGTTCAAATTGAACAAAATCAAATTCAATTGATTTTTCGTTTATGTCGTCAAGTCAAAAATCAATTTGAAACGTGCAACAATTGCACGTACATACATAAAAAAAATCAATGTTCGTTGAGTATGCAATCATTCAATTTTATATTTGTATTTGATTTGATTCGATTTTAAATTCAATTGACATTCAAATATCGTTTGCGATCGCAAAAATAATATTTTCGATTTTTCTCAAAATTAAAAATTTTTTTGTGCATGACAAAAACACGCGAATTCGTATTAGTGTTGTGAAAACAACATTGTCGAATTTCGAAACGTGTTTTTCGCAACGACAATCAAATCGTCAAAAATTGTTCATCAATCAATTTACGACAAATCGCGAACGATTGCAAAAAATCGATTTCAATGTCGACAAAAATAAATCATTATTTTTGTTTCAAAATGAAAACGAATTCATGAATATAAACACAAAAATTTATTTTGAACACGACAACAATTTCGACGATTTCGAATTTGAAAATTTCGAAATCGAACGATTCGATTTTATCGAATTTCAAATCGTTATTTTCGCATCAATTGAAAAAACAAAAATTTCGAATTTTCGTTTTACAAAAACATTTACAATTTGAATTTCAAAATCGCGTCGTTTTCGCGTCGCAAAAAAAATTGTAAATGTGTTTTTTAAAAAAATTTGAAAAAAATTCATTTTTTTGATTTATAAAAGAAAATATCAGACGTATTTGAATGAAAACGAAAAAAAAATGTTGAAAATTGTGTTGACGAAAAAAATTAAACAAACAAAAATGTACGAAACGTTGACGAAAACATCGTTTTCGAATATTCAAATGAAAAATGTCGAATCAAACGACGAGAACGAGAAATAATGAAATAAAATTGTAATTTGAAATGAAATTGAACACAATCAAATTTTTGTTTCGAAAATAATCATGTTGTGTGTCGATTTCATTGCATTTTTCGTTATATACGAAATTGCAAAAAAATTCTTTTGCAATGTTGTTTGATTATGAATTTTTTTGAATTTTTTTGAAACAATCATGCTTTTTTCGCGATTGTAAAACATCATTTTGTAATTCATATCAAATTTTTCTAACGATTGTAAAACATCGATTTGTAATTTATATTAAATTTTTTCAACAATTAAACGATGAAAATAAAACGCGAAATTTGAAAAAAATAAAATCGAAACAATACATTTTCAAATTTTTTTTTCATTTTTATTTTATTTATCGCTCATGTGTATGTTTCGATGTTGAAAATTCGTTTTCGTAAATTGTTTTTGTTCACGAAATTGTAAATTGCTTGTTTTTGTTTATACGTCAAAAATGCAAAAATTTCGAAAAAAAAATGCAAAAAATATACGAACAAATTTATTGTTGTTATGACACTGACATAGCTAATTAGATGACTAGATGATTGTTTCGAAATCATAATGTTTTAACACGTGTAATATTTAATCAGCAATTTTTTTTAATTAATCAATTCATTTTTTACATTACAAACATTTGTATCATAACATATGATAGCATCATCAAATTTTGCTTTGCATCATTGATTGCTAACAAATCGATCAAATGTTTTTTTATTAACATTTGTTTTGTTAAAACAATCAACATCAAAATCAACATCAGACGATTCGACACATTCGATCAGTCAATTTTTATCAATTCGTTCGTTCGTTCGTTTCGTATTGCAATTTGATTTACACGACATTCGCACGCAAATAATTTACGAATTACTGTTTATATTGATTAATTAATATTGCATCATCGTCGTCGTCAACAATACATATTAACAATTTGATTTATTTATTTCATCAAACATCGAATTTTGCTCAAAAAATGAATGATTATTTATCAATTGAATGTTTTTTTGTTTTGTGAAACGTACGTCAACAATTCGTCATTTTAAACGTGCGTATTTTTCGATTATTGATCAAAAAATCTCGCATTTGCACACGTATTTGTCTCATTGTGTAACATAAATAATGATAAAATGAATTGTTCAAATCATTTTTTTTATCTTTTTTCTTTTTCAATTTTTCATTTCATTCGCAATTTTATCATTCGTTATTTTCTGTATCATATTTGTTTGCTTTAATTCGTGACTATAGTATATTCGTTTGTTTCAATTCATTGATTATTGTACGTTACAATTTGTACGTTGACTATCGTACGCATCATTGATTTGCATTTCGTTCGTTTTTGTATCAATTTTTCAAGTTGACATTTTTTTCAATAAAATCGAATATAATCAATAAAACGTTCAGATTGTACGATTTTAAAATTTTTGCAAACGTATCGTGATCGTTCGAAACATTCGAAACAAAAATTACTGTTTTAAACATTGTATTCAATTCAATTAAGTCAATTGATTTACGATTTCAATTTTTTCGATTTAAATTCGATTTCAAAAAATTTATTGATTGATTTTCGAATTGAAAACAATCTCGTGTGTTCGTTAAAGTCGTTCGAAACTTTTGCAACGTCATTACAATTTATCGTGACTCGAATTATTTCAAAAACTAATTAGAACGTTACAGTTGCATTTTTCGTTTAGCAATTTTGTAACATTTTCGCTCAATGATACGTCACTCAAATCTAAACTGTTTGAATCAGTGAATTCGTTTGTCAAAATTTCACGAATATCACGTCGAAACAGATTCGTAATTAACACAGAAAACGTTTTTATTCGTTTCGATTTACGTTCGATTTCGTCACAAACATCAAATTATTCGTTTGTGATAAATTCATTTTTTCGACGTGTTACAAACGTTACGTTTGTTGACGAGATTATTCATCACGAGTTTATTGAATCACAATCAACACGAAATATGATCGATTTCATTGTGAAACAGCAACGAATCATTGCAATCATTGTACGAAAAATTATTCAAATTATATTTCGTGAACGTGATGATGACGATGATAACGTTAAATCATTTGATTCGTTTGAATTTTTCGAATCATCAAATCAAAATGATGATAATATTGACAACAATATCAAATGAAATTTTGCAAATTTCGATTTTTTCGACTCATATTACGATGACAAATCACTGACTAGCGAAATTAGTTCTATTGTTAACATTGATAAAGATACATACTTTTGAAACGTACATCTATTCATTGTACGAGCGAAGAAAATGATTTTTACACGTGACGAACAACTAATTAAAAACAATTTGTGACTTAATTTAAAAAATATTGCGTTGAAATGATGAACAGATAAATTGTTTGACGTCGAGCGTCGAATGACTAAAATGATTATGATTGAGCAAAAAAAATTGTTTGAATGAATTAATTTGTTGCACAATAAATTTATATAATCTATTAACGTTGTCATGAATAATTTAATGCAACAGCGTTACACATTGAAAAATGTCGTTGTACAGCGTGAATTTCGTGAATACGCATAGAAAATCATTCGATTAATCAAAAATGCGAACATGATTAGCGTATTCAATCAATTCGATTTCATTTATAACGACATCGACATTGATGTACGAGTTGATACGTTACGTCGTTTCAAAAATAATATTATTATCAACGAAATGCTTAGCGATATGAACGAATTCAAACACGATTGATGAATTAAAGTTGCTAAATTACGCAGCAATATCAATATCAATACTCAAAATAGTCGCAATCAGTTATCTAAACAAAATGTTCGTTTTCAACAATTCGATCAATATAATAGCAATCGTCAATCGCAATTTCAGCGACAATCATCTCAATTTCAATCGTTTCAGCGACAATCTTTTCAATCTCGTTATTCGAATAATGCTTATCAAAATCAATCTTTTCAGTCTCGTCAAAATTATCAGCAAGCAAAATATCAAGTTTACAAATCAGCTGATTATCAAGTCGACTATTCAAACAATCAAAAAGATCAATACTCAAACGCTCGCACGTTGTTTATTTCATCGAATCGACTACAAATTACAATCGATTCAACAAACGTCAACGCGTCAAATTCGAATCAACAGCAATTTATGTCATCACGACAGTTTTTTAAATCGCTCAACAATACTCAACGAGACGATTATAGTGATTATGATGAATACGCACAACGTTCGCAAACAGCATATCAAATTAACGTGTTTGACGAAATAAACAAAAATAATTACATAAATGATATCAGCGATGCTCATTGATTATTTGAATATCAAGATATTGATGATAGCGTGTTCTTGTACGAAAATCAATCAGATTTACTCGATGATTACAGTCAGAACGTTGAAATTGCACAAAATGTCAATTTTTTGACGTTTGTTACAGAAATTTCTACACACAATTGTATTCACTGTAATAGCATTTTCACGTTTAGAAATCAATTATTCAAACATTTACGCAATGCGTGTTGATTTTTTGACACGTTTGAGCACGTCAATCACGCAACAATGCACGATCTCATTGTATCGCACGTTGATCACGTTGACGTTGTATCGATAATAAAATTATCATTTTCGTTTATTTCAAACATTAAAATTTTTCGCAAGAAGATTTACGAATTTTCACACGCTTTTTTTTCAGTCAATCGTCGCGTTATTCAATTTATTGTACGTTTTGATGAAATTAATTTTAATTACGTTTTTCGTGAATATCAATACGATCAAATTATCGTTAAATTAAATAATAATATCGAAAACATCAAAATATGCATCGATATTGATTGTTTTGTTATTATGATTGATCGCAAATTTTCATACAATTATTATTTAATGTATCGATGCAAAAAGTTAATTTCATTTATATTTGTGCGAAATGTGAATGACAAAATTGTCAAATCAAACAAATTTATGCTTGTTAACATAACGTTTAATAAAATGCTCAAATCAAAACGCGAAACTATTGACGTTATTGAAGTTGAAATGCATTTTATTGACGATTTTGCAATTAACATGCTGTTTGCTAATGACGTTATTTATTCACAAAACATCAAAATAAATTTCGAGAAACGTCGTTTTATTATAATTAAGTGTGAAAATTTTCGTGTATCAATTGAAATATTTAGTCGAATTATTTCGCACGTTAAACGTACGATTCGTTTTCGTCAGACGTACATTTTACAATCTGATAATCTTGCGAAGATATTCGTTACGTATCACGACTTTTTTTTTGACGATAGAGATTTTTGTTCGAATCTCATTGTCAATACGATTTAGAATACGATAACGACGTGTATGTTCACGTTGTAAATAGCAATTTGTTCAAAATGATTGTTCGCAACGTCATATTTCAATCTATTACGCTTGCGAAACGTGCACGACTAAACATGATTATCGAATACAATCAAGCTGAATGTTATCTGATCATGTCAAAAAATCGTACAAAACAATCAATGATTGAATGAACGATCGTTCATGAAAAAAACAATTGATCGTCAATTTCGTTATTTTTGTCGCAACGTATGTTACATTAAATATCGTTTCGCACGCTTTGCACGAATCGACATTGAACGAATTTATTGCATCATTTACATCGAGCGCGCAATTCGTTGTATTTATCGTGTCACAAATCGATTCGAATCTGAAGCACGTTTTATTCAATGACGTTATCGTGTATGAAGCAAAAGTGTTCGAATTAATTAATTTAATGAACAGTTATCAAGACATATTTCGTGATTTTGATTTTATCGTAAATATATCTGAAAAGAAATGAATGTCGATTAATTTCAAGTCAGAAACAATATTTAAATTCAACAAAGTGTATTTTCTAAAAGTCAAAAATCGCAATTTTATTGACGTTATTTTCGACAAATTACATCAGCAAAACAAATTGCACTGAACGATTCAATTTATTTCGTTCAATTATTCAGTTTTCGTTGTTTGACGTGACACTTTCACAAAAAAAAAAACGTGTAATGATAAATATAAGAAATTTAAACGACATCATCGAAAACGACAATTATTCGTTCTCATTGCAATCTGATATCATAACTGAAATTGTCGATTCGTTTTACATTTTTATCATTGATGTCGTGAATTGATTTCATCAATTCAACGTACAACGCAAAAATCGTCACAAGTTCATCATTGTGACGCATCGTGATCAAGAAAATTCAATGTAATTTTTATAAATTACAAAAACTCATTTTTTTACGTGCAACGACAAACGAACAAGCTATTATGTTCGTACAAACAATTCGCTAAAACGTACGTGAATGACATTATAGTTCATTTCAAGATTTTACAAAAACATTTGAAACATTTACGCACGTTTTTTCAAATGTTTCGCACGAAACGCATTAATTTAATTGTCACGAAATCGTTTTTAACGTATTTTTTTGTTACTTTGTTAAATCAACGAATTGATAATTTAAACATGTTTATTATTGCTGAAAAAATAATCGTCATTATTTTTTATGTTTTTCTTTCAGTTTGCGTGATTTCGAAATTTTCATGAAATTTACAAATTGATTACGTTCATCAATATCTCGTTACGCTCAACGTACAATCGTTACAAAAACGTAAAATCACGTTCACGAAAAACGTTACTGTCAGTGAATTTGCACGAAAAAACAAACAATCAAAACGCAGTTGTACGATTTTATTTTCGAAAAACGTATCGTTTTTCGAAATTTGCAAATCGCATTCGTTTCATCAACGTTCTTGATTCAATTCGACAAAAACGTCGACTTTACATTGATTTGAATGTTTTCAAACAATAAAATTTTGCAACAATAGTATATCACGTGCTAAATGATTCATTTAACGATGTCACGTATTCACGCATAATCATTCAATCTATCATGTTTCTTAGTCGTTGTTTAAACGACGTCGAAAAGAATTACTGATCAACAGAACTGAAAATAATTGACATCGTGTGAATAATTCGTAAAATTAAACACATGATCGAATCAATTGAAATATTTTCGATTATTATTTACATTGATCATTCTGTCGTTGTATTTATTAATCGACAAATAATTTTCATTATTTTCAATAATGATAAACTAAATTTGCGACTTGTGCGAATTTCGCAATATTTATTCGATTTTAATTTGTTTGTTAAACACAAAGCTGACAAAACGAACGTAATGTCAAATGTTTTATTCAAACTACAAGTTGACGTGATTATTATTGACAAAATCGACGTATTCGAGTCATTGTACGAACATATTTTGAAATTCACGCAAACAAATTTGATTTTGAAAACATTTTTGTATTTTCATCATGTGACTTTAGTTGAAATGTCGAATGATTTCAAAATTCGATTCAAACAAACATATCAGAATGACGAACATTGATTCAAAATTTTCGCTATTGTACGATTTGTTGTCGTAATTACATTTGCGCACGAAATTACGTCAACTACGAACGAAATTATCGTTTCGCACGAAACTGCTTTTACGTCAATTACGATTACGAACGAAATTACATTTATTAGCGCAACTGTATTTATTATTGAAATTACATTTGCATTTGTAATCGCATTTGTTAACATTTTGTTGAAAATTTACGAACTTTTTGATTCTCGTGAAATACGTTTTCGATACAGAAATGATTTATTGTATTACATTTTTGATTTCGATTCGAAACGTTTGTGCATATTCGCAATCATGAAAATTGAAATATTTCGACAAATTCACGATTTTACACATCACGACGATTTCATGCGCACGTACGATAGATTACGCAATTCTATTTACGTACATTCAATGATTAAACATTTTAAAATTTACATAATTTATTGTTCAAAATGTCAAATTAATCAAATCAAACGTCATTTTGCTTACGACGAATTCACATTTATAAATTTTTTGCAATATTTTTTCATACAATAATCATGAATTTTATTGTGAAATTATCATTTAGTCGCGATATGAACGTATTGCTTACGATTACGTACAAATTTTCGAAAAAAATTCTGTTAATTTCGAATTTCGATACGTGATTTGCAACTGATTGAACTAATGTAATCATTGTAACGTTTATGAAACACGATTGAAATATTTCACACGCTATTGTATCAAATAAAGACAATAAATTCATATCGAATTTTTGACAAACGATATTCAATAAATTTAAAACAATTATATTCACGTTCACAATTTATTATTCGCAAACAAATAATCAATCGAAACGAATCAATCAATTTATCGAAATTCTTTTGCGTTTTCACATCATTGCACATTTCGACGACGAGTGAATCGACGTGTTGTCGTTCATACAAATCGAAAACAACAACGTTGTTCACGTCATTATCGAATACGTTTCGAATGAATTTGTTTATGAAGTTCAAAATCAATGGTACATTGAGCATGTTAACAGATTTATCATTTGAAAATTATAGTCAATTGCGTCAAGTCAAACGAAAAAACGTCGAAATTTTATGACATTCGTTAACGCTTTGAATAAAACTCGTTACGATGCAATGCACAAAACGTTAAAATTCAAAATTGACGACAAAATGTATTTACGTTTACATCATGATTACATTATATTCGACTTATTTAATCACAAGTTGTCGAAACAACGCGTAAGATTCTTTTCGATTATTGAAAAAATCGACAATTTAGCGTTTCGATTACAGCTATTTTTTGTCATGAAAATACATTCTGTTGTATCAATTGCACAGTTAGAATCAATTATATCGAATTTCGATTTTTACGATAAAACGATCGATAGAAATTCGTCATCAATTTACGAAAAACAGTTTATTGCACTAATCGAACAAGTTTCATTGTACGAAATCGAACGTTTATTGAATCGACGTATTATTTTTACAAATCGCATCAATTATTTAATCAAATGAAAAAATACGATTCGAAACACAACGTTTGATATTCTTTGCACGTTCTCGACACGTTTAAAAATTTTGTCGATGTTTACGATTTGCAACATTTTGTTGCTCAAATTACTGAAAAAAACGCGAAAAACATAATAGAAATCGTTTTAGAAATAAATTTCGAAAAGCAAAACGTGAATAGATGATTGATGTGTGATATATAAATCATAATTCAAAACATGATTATATGTATAAATTAAATGTGTCAATGAAAACATTGAGTTTTTTTTTGTTGTTGTGCATTTGTTATGACATTGACATAATTAATTAAATGATTAAATGATTGTTTCGAAATCATAATGTCTTGACACGTGTAATATTTAATCAACAGTTTTTTTAATTAATCAATTCATTTTTTTTACATTACAAACATTTGTATCATAATAATTGTTTAAATATTGAAAAATTTAAATTGTACAAAAACAAAAATGCATGCATTAAATCGACGTTTTGTTGATAACGTTAATCATGATACGAAATATGAAATCAAATGAATTTTTTTCGCAAATATACGAAATTCTAAATGTGATAACAGAAACATATTCTTGTTGTTCGATTATTGTTGAAAATAAAATATATAAAACGACGTCGAATTGATCGATCATTTACGATTTTTAATCGTACACAAATCGAAAATTTTGTTTCAAAATTTCATTCGATTAATCGTTTAAATGAATGAATGATTTAATGATTCAAACAATTGTTTTCATTATGCGCAAAAATGTTTCACGATCGTGAAATTGTGATGTTGAAATTGAAAATATGACGAAAATGATTTCGTTTCGTCGTTCAACTTTTCGTTTTTTTTTTATTTTTTAACTTTTTTTCATCATTTTCATTTTTTTTTACACGATGTCTTTTTCATCAACACGACGATGAATTGTAATACGAAATTCTAAATTTCAAAAACGTGTTTTTGACACGATTTAACGCGTTTTTGAAATTTTCATCACGTCGTAAATTTCACATACGTCGAGAAATGATCAAAATTTTTCGTCACGATGAAACGAATTCTTTTTTTCAACACGACGAAATGAATGATATCAAATTTCAATTATCGAAAAATCGATTAACAATTGTACAAAAATTTTTTTTTTGCGAAATTTCTTTTTTTTTTTCAATTTTTTTTTTTCAATTTTTTTTTTTCAATTTTTTCTTTTTCAAATTTTTTTTCAAATTTTTCGCTCATACGATCACATTGTTTTTATTTTTTTATAATTTTTCGTTTCGATTTTTTTCATTTTTTATTCAATTCATTTTTATTTTGTTATGATTTTCGATTTCGATTTCGATTTCGAATCATATCAAATTTATTTTATCATTATTTTTTTTCCTTTTTATTTTTTATTTTTTCGCATTTACAATTATTCAATCAAATATTTTCGAGTAAATTTTTTTTTTTATTTCGAATTTTGCGCATCGAAATTTTCATTTTCAACATTGTCACAACAATCAAAAATGATGTTTTTGTGATATTTCATATGTTAATCGAAATTTCAAATTATCAATTCAATTATTTCGAAATTCTGTCATGTGTTCAAAAATGAATATTGTTTCATTGAGTCAAAATTTTCGAAATTATCACAAAAATAAATTTTGAAAATATTTATTATTGCACACGCGATTCGAATTCGCAATCATGAATGAAACGATCATGAATGAAAAATGTTTATTTACAATTTTAATCGTTAAATCATTCAATCAAATTCGTTTCATTAAAATATTAATTTTTTATTTGTATATATAAACACGATGCGTCATTCAAAAAATTCTACGCGTTTTTTTTTTTCATTTTTTTTTTCAACAAAATTCAAAAAATTTGTCGATACATTTTTTCGTTTTTTTTTTTTTTATTCATCGTTTTTTTCAATTTTTTTTTTCAATTTTTTCGATTATATCGTTTTTATTTTGTCACGATTTTTTTTTTTATTCGTCAATACGAACACGTCGTTTTTATTCACTTTTTATCAAAAATACGAATCATTAACAAATCGAACGAAAAAACAAACATTAAAAACGTTCAAACATCGATTAATCGAACAAAAATCGATGAATCAAAATTTCAAAAATGATATTGAAATGAAAATTTATGCGCACGCGAAAAATACAATCAAAATTTTATACAAATCGTTAAACGTTTGTTCGTATGATTTAACATACATGATATAAAAATTTATTGTAAATATGTTTAATACATTTGCATTTGTACAAATTTTTCATTAACATGAAACAATTTAAATGACATCGTGAATTTAATAATTAATTTATTTCGATTCACGTTTCGAAAAAACAACAACATTTTGATTTCAACAATTTTCGTTTTTCGTAAAAAATTATACAAGTTTATTTATATCATTTAACATACGTGATATAAAAATTCGTTATAAATATGTTTGATTCATTGTATTTGTACAATTTTTGTCTTAGCGTTAAAAAGCGCAAATGACATCGTGAATTGAACTATTAATTTATTTTGATTTTTATTGTGAAAATCAAAAAAAATAATGAATAATGTAAATTTTTGACATGTGTTTATATGAACATTTTTTTTTTCAAATCAAACAATATCAGATATTTCAAATCGTCATTTTCATACGAAACAACGTCAAATTATTTTATTGACAACATAATCGTCATTGTACAATTAATTTAAATTAAAATCAACATCATTAAAAAATTGTCAATCGATCAAATAATTGCTTGTTGTATGCGAACAAATTCGCGTTTTGAAAATCAAATTCATGAATTTGATTTGATATCAAATTTCACGTTAAAACGAAATCGATTTTTTTTTCATATTGTAATTTTTCGTTTTGTTTTCATCACGTTTACGATTTTTAAAACATTTCGTTTTTATCATTACAATTTTTTATTGCGCAAATTCAAATTTTTAACATGAATTTAAATATTCAAACATCGATTGATTTTCGAATTTTTTTCAATTTAAACGCAAACGTTTTCGAAAATCGAATCGTAAATCATTTATTACACAAAAATTCAAATTGCAATTCGTCGTGAACATGATGAAAAAAAAAAAAATTTAAACATGCAACATTTGTTGCGTGTTTTGACAAAATGTTATGCGTAAAGTTTGAATTGATTAATTTAAAAATTATAAACGACAAAATGTCAATTTATGTACAATAATTGCGAATCAATTGTTTGATCATCATTCATTTAATATGAAACGACGACAAAATTTTTGTCAAATGTTTTGCAAAAATATTCGATTTAATTTCAAATCATTCAATTTGATTTTGTGTTATAACAATTTGTCAATAAAAAAAATCAATGTTTTTATTGAATTTCATGTTTTATTATTATGCGTAATCATATCATGCATCAATTTTTTTTTTTTGTTTTTCGTTTTTCGTTGCGATCATCAAAATTTTGCGAATAATTGAATTCGTATTGTTCAATGAAATTTTGAAAATTCTGTAATTCGAAAATAAATCGTCATTCGTCATATTTCGATTCATAATCGATTCATTTGATTAAATGTTGAATTACGAAAATTTTGTTGTATTTTTGATACGTTTGTCGATTAATTTTTCAATTTCATAAAATTTGTATTGATTCGTATCGTTTTCGATTTCAATGAAATCAAAATAATAAAAACGCGAACGATTGTAAAAATCAATTTTGACAAATGTTGATTCGAATTGTGTAATAAACACAACGAAATGAATTCGTTATGTTGATGACAATTTCAATCGATACGTTAAACGTTCGATGCGTTCAAAAATTCGAAATGATTCGCAACGTTGTTGAAATAATTTCGAATTTGATTTGTCAAACAATTTGTATTTTTTGTTGAATTGTAAATAAATTTTTTCATTTTGTTTCAATCGAATAAAAGTATGACGTGAATCATAATATATTTTGATTTTGACAATTGCAAAATTCGTGACATTCGTAATTTTTCGTTGATATTTCATGCGTTAAATTGACAAGTTCTGTACATTTGTTGTGTTAAATTCGATTAAATTTGATATCGCGTTTTTGACTTTGAATTCGTATATGATTTCATTGAATGATAAATTTGTAACGATGTTAAGCGTGTTGTTTAATTGAGTTTGAATTGCAAAAAAAATTAAAATGTAATCGATATTCGAAAATTCGATGACGAAATATTTGATAACAATTTCAACAATTTGATTGATTCGTTTTGACGAATCGTTCGTTTGCGAATGATATGTCATTGAAATTAGCAATTTCGTGTTTAATTTGATGAAAAACATTTGTCAAAAATTCGATATAAATTTTGAATTTCGATTTGAAATTATAATTTCAAACACATTTCAATCGATTATTAACAAGTTGTTCAATAATGCGTTGATTCATTTTTTCGTTTCATAAATTTTTTTGTCGAAAATCAATGAAATTCGACGAAAATGTTTACATGTTGCGAACATAATAATGTTCATTTCGTCGAACATAATTAAAATGAAATCAATCGCAATGATGTGAAATGAACGCGAAACGAATATGATAAACATGAATTTTTCGTACAATCGATAACGTTTGATTTGTGTTAATTGACAAATAAAACAATATTCGATATATTTTTTAATTTTTCGCGAAAATCGAAATATATATAACGTATTGAAAATTTTGTCATAACATCGATGAATTTTTGAATATTGATTTTAATCATGAATTAAACGAAATATTTTTCGTTTTATTGTGACAAATATACACGATCGACGCGAATCAACGTCAACGTGATATATAATGTCATTCGTATTTATCGCGAAATTGATTTTTGTTTTGAATTTTTTTGATATAAATTTCGTATCGTCATTTTTTTTGCTCATTAACGTTTCGATTTCTTACGTTGTTTTCGAATAATAACGAAATTTGAAAATTTCGAATCGACAAATTTTTTTTTTTCGTGCATTCGAATCGTCAACGATTTTAACATTTTAATTATGTTTCGTCATGTTTTTTTTTTTTGATATTCGTTTTTGATTTTCTTTTTTAAATTTTTCGACATGACAATAAAAATGTTTTGAAAAACGTAACAATCGAAATTATTCGAAAAATCGATTATTTCGTCATGATATGTGTTCAAATCAAATTTATTTTTTGAATTTTTATCGATTTGTTCATTTTCAAACGTTAATTTTGATAACGCATTCGAAACAACATGATTTTTTTTTAATTTATATTTCATTTTCAATTTAAATTGTGACAGATAAATGAAAGCACGAACAAAACGAAAATTGAATTTATCGATGTTGTTCGAATTCATCGTGATTTGTTTAACGATAAAAATATTGACGACATGATTCGTGAATACAACAATGATATTTTTGATTGCTTTTATCATATGTCGAATTTTTTTGACAATTCATATTAAATCACACATTTCGAATTCGATGAATCAATATTTGATTTCGATTTCGTTTAACATTTTTTAGAAATAAAATGAATTCGATGTCGTTACGTTTGAATTTGTTTGAATTGTTGTTTGTTTTAAAATAATAAATTATCGCGTCGAATTCGCGTCGTTTAAACGCGTCGATATCGATGTACAATTTTCGATCGAAATTGAAATGTATCAAAAATGAAATTTTGTTAAAAGTTTTTTGCAATAATCGATATGATTTTAATTTTTCAATTGAAAAATTGTTCATTACAATTTTTTGCGAATAAATTTTGCGAATGATTTTTTGTTGAACGATGATTGACGTAAAAATAAAATTTTGCGACGTTATAACGCGTTCGTTTTTTGAACGTAAAACGCGACAAAATTTCGTAATCATTTTGTTAAATTTAAATAAATTTTCAAATTTTTCAAAATATAAAAAAAATTCAATTTGATTATTGTTTTCAATTTATCGATTGCGATAATGAAATCAAAAACGTCAATTTTTTGATCAAGAAATGCGATCGTAAAATAGTCGAAAAATGATTTTTTCGACGATAAATTAATTTCATAAATATTCAATCGTTCGAACATCGAATGAAAATGAATCATATGTTTTTCAAAAATATTGAAAAAAACGACAATGTCGTTTACGTAAACACGAACAAATTCGCGAAAATTTCGAAAAATGAAATCGATTCGTCGTTGTACGTACGAAAATGAATTTTTGAATTTCATCATCGCAACGTTAAATTGTTTTTGTTTTTTGTGTGAAACGACGATAAATTTATGTTTGTTTGCAAACTTTATTAATTATTGATGAAAAAAACTCGTTGCGTCGAAAACAAAAATGAATTTGCATTCGACGACGATTGAAATAATGTTTGATTGAAAAAACATAAAATAAAAATCGATGAAAATGATTTTGTTTAATTCGCGTATATTTACGACGATTCGTTTTTTGCGTTTTGAATCGTTCGATTCAAATATTGTTTTTCATATTGCGAAAACAAAATAATCATGCGAAATGAATTGATTGATGTATTTCATGCGATTTTGAACGTGCAATTTGTCGAAAATCTTATCAATTAATTTTCGATTTGCGAAATCGAAAAAATAAATTTTTGTTGTTTTTATTTTCGCGTCGAATTTGAATTCAATTGACATTCATTCATTTTTCGAAATTCGCACGATAAATTCATTGTCGTTTCATAATTTTGAATAATTCAACGCAACGTTTGCAAATTTAATTCGAACGTTAACGTCATCGTAAACGATAATTTCAACAAACAAAATTTCTTTCACATTAATATTAAAATTTACAGCAATAAAAGCGTTAAAATTGCGTGCAAAATTGAACGCAAAATTGATCAAATTTGCGACGAAATTAATCGCGATCGCATCGTGCAAATTTTCATAATTAATCGCGATAATCGCGTCAACGATCAAAATCGAAACATCAAATTTCATAATTTGTTTGAATTAATTGCGTGAAACAAATTTATGAACATTAACAATTAAATGAAAATATTTCGAATCAATTAAATAACATTTTTTTTTCGTATTTTTGTACGAATTTCAAACGCGTATTTTTGAAAATGTAAACATTTTCAAAATTAATGTTGTTAATTTGAATCATTTTTGTACAAACATCAATAATGTGAAATAATACGTTTTCATTTGAATTTAATCGTTTAATTTTCGAAAACGTGAACATAAAATCGCGTTTCGTAAATAAATTATTTTTTTCACGTAATTTGAAAAAAATCGTAAAAATTGATTTAATTGAAATTTTAATAATTTCGCTGACACGAATCACGCGTTTGATCGACGATTCAACATTCGTGACATTTAATTGAATTTTAATGTTTTTGCAATTTTCAATGATAATCATTTGTTTGTTTACATTTATATTTATTCGTTTTGAATTCAATATATCATTGTCAAAAAAAAATTTTGTTTTCAATTTTTTTATTATGTAAATTTGTCGAATGAACGTGACAATCGCATTTTCGTCATTAATCGAAATTTCGAAAATTCGAAAAATTAATGATATATGATTCGTCGTGATTACGACGACGTTTTCGATATCGCGAATTTTGAAAAATTTCATATTTTGTCGCGCATGAATTCGATAATCAAATATTTTTTGCATCAGAAATTTGCGATCGATTAATAACGTATCGCATTCGATGTCGACGCACATATCGATAAAAAATTGTTTTATGTTTGTTTTTATCGTGACGTAACGTCACGAACGAAATTCGAAATTGAATCGTGTATTTGCTTTGACGCTTGATTGTATGATAAATGTCTGATAATTATAAACATTTTTCGTCGACGATGTGTCAAATTTAATCGAAATTTTTTGACACGAGCGCAAATGTCGATGAAATTTGTTATTAAAATAAAATTTCGATTGACAACGTTTGCATGAATAAATTTTCGTTTATTTGATTGAAATATTCACAAAATATTCGAATAATTCATGAATCACATAATTTTCATTAAATTTTTGAGTTTCGAAATATTTTTCGTCATGATATTCATTATTTATCATAGATATTTTTCACGCGTTTTCAATATTCATGTTGTGATCATTTTGATAGTTTTTTTCATCGATTGAATAATTGTTTTTTGCTTTTTCTTTCGCAAAGTACGTTTGTCAATATGATGTTTCATTTTGATTAAACGTTTTATTTTGATTAAAATTGTAAAAAAATTATCATTGATGAAATAATAAAAAAATGATAAAATGTTAAATACAAAAAGTTCGAATAAATATTAATGTCAAGTCGACTAGTCAAATCAATAAAATCAAACAAAAACAAATTTTTCAAATCAAACAAAAGTCGATTTGTAACAGTTTGTTTCAATAAAGAAAAATCAATTACGTTTTCGTAATTTCTAATCATTCTAATCATGTTTCAATAAATTTCTAGTCATACGTTTTTTTTAACAATAATTCTTTTTCAAATATTTTTCAATTTTTAATTAATCGATTCGAGCGACGTAACATCAACGTTTCGAACGAAAAAATTAACGATATTTGCGACGTCGACAAAATAATTGAAAAAAACTTTCGTGACACGACGACTAAAAATCTGAAAACGAAAATCGATGACGAAATAATAAATTTGTTGTTAACGAAAATCGTTTTATTTTGATTTGCGAAAAATTTTTTAATAATAAATTTGATGTCAACGAAAATTGCTTTAATTTGATTTGCGAAAATTTTTTCAACATGATTGATTTCGACAAACGATGACGATCAAACAAATCGATCATGTGACGAATTGAATTTTCATATTTTTGTATCAAATTCATGACATCGTTCAATTTCGATAAATTTTTTCAAACATCATATTTTGACTCATAATTTTTTCATTTAATTAAATATTCGATTTCACGTCGAACAATCATTCGTTTGTTGATAATACGTTTCAATTCAAAAAATTTGATCAAATCAATGTTTTTTTCGACGAAAACAAAATTCGATTGAATAAAACGATGACGTCGAAAGAAATTTTTGATTGAATCAAAACATGATTTCAATTGAACGATAAAAAAAATCGAATGAATAGTTCATTTTTTGAAAATATTCAATCGATAAATTAATTTATCGATTTTTTTCGTGACACGAAAAAAAGCAATGTATTGTTGATTAAATTTGTTATTTAACATTGCGATCGAAAAAATGTCGTAATTTTTGTGAAAACGAATTTGTGTTCAATCGTCGACGACGAAATTAATCGATTGATGTTTGCGATCGTAATAAAATTTGAAATTCATTTGTGCAAAAATCAAAACATTTGCAATTTTTTGTTGAATCATTTGCGATAACGACAACGACGATTTTTCGAAAAATTTCAACAAATCGAAAATTTGCGTGAAAATAAATTCATACGAAATTTCGTTAAACGTTTTGTCAATAACGATGATTATCGAATTGTTAATATTTCGTTGAATATCAAATATGATTTCAATTCAATTTGCGAAATTATTCAACATATTAATGAAAAATTTGAAAACAATTTCGATTGTTTGATTAATTTTTTTCGATTGTTTATCGATTTGTGAATGATAAATTGTATTGTACAATAATTTCACATCAAGACGTGTGAAAATTTCTCGTCAAAAATTTTTTATAAATTTTCGATTTCGATCAAATATCAAAATTTTAAATAATTTTCAATCGTCGAAATCAAATTGATTCAATAAAATTCGATTTCATTAAACGATTGTTCAAATATTTTTGTTTAACACAATAATAATTCGTTTCGTGAATTTGCATGTAATCGACATAACGACGTTGAATTGTTCGACGCGTGATATTGACAACGCAAAAATGAAATTTAAATTAAATGTGTGAAAAAAAATGATTGACGACAAAATAAATTGTAACGAATCGTGTGATTGATGACGTTTGATTCGATTAATTTGACATTTTGAACAATATTTCAAATAATCGCGTAATTGACGAATCAAATCACGAATATATCATGTCGAAACGATTTGCTCATAACATTTTGCGTATTTTGAATGATCATTTGAGTCGTCATGAACGATTTTCAACACATTTTTGACGACAGCATTCGATATACAAAATCGACGAAAAACGAAAACGTGATCGTCAATAGTGTCATCAACGCGAAAAATAAACTCATGATTTTTTTTTTCAAAAGAAAAATTGACGTCGTTCTCGATGTCTAAAACATTCAAAATTCGATTTCAGTTAAAATCGATTTTGTAATCATCTAGAATTTTTTGTCGAAAGACATCATTCATTTTCATTAACGAACAAATAAAGTTTTTTTTCGACGATGTTTGTGAATCGTTGAAATTAACGAATCTAAACAAGACATTCGACACAAAATGAAACTTGTTTGATTTATGACGAATATTCAGATCGAAACGTTGAATATAATCGTTAACACGAATTAATCGAAAATTCAATTTATTTGTCGACGAAAACGAAAAAATAATCTGTTTGATTATGTTTAACGCAACGTCATGATCAATATAAATAACGATAAACGAAATGAATAATTCGATGAAATGACGAATTTTTCGCAATATTCACATTATGTCAACGATTTTCATTTCAATCGATCAATAGCGAATTTCGATCGAATTCAATAATTTGAACAAAAACATTATTGATTGAATAAAGAATTTGACTGAATATTCGTTTAATTTGATAAAAAATTTTTAACATGATAAATTACAACGTCGATGTCGAATTTTTTGTTGATATTCAAATTCACATAAATTTGACGTTTCGAATCATGATGAATGAAATAAAAAAATTTCGAAAATAAAAATTGAAATATTTCGTATGAAATTCGTTTTTTTGACGTTGCATTGTCGATTTTAATTCGATTAACGAAAATTTTTCTAACGTTTTTTTTTTGAAAGCAAACTTTAACAAAATAATTTTTTTTTCTTGTAAAGATTTTGACACGTCGACGTAAAATGAAACGTATTTTTTCATTCAATCAATAAAATCAAAATAAATTTTCAATTGACGAAAAATACGAAAAAATTGAAATTTAGCAATGATTTTCAACTTTTTTTCATTAATGAATAAATCAAATGAATCGACTTTTTGATTCAATAATTGCATTGATGAATAATCAATGAAAACTTTAATAAATTTGATGAATATATTAACGTTAATCAATTTGATAAATATTTGACGCAAATGATTAACGTGTTTTTGTCAAATTCGTGAAAAAATGACGATATTATCAACGTATGTTTTGACAAATTTTCGATAAACACGAAATAATCGATCAATTTGTCGTTGCACGTAAACAAACGAATTTTTATATTTCATTACGACAACGTTGAATGATTTTTGATTTCGATAATTCATCACAATAAATTTGTGTCGATTATTTGAATGTATTCGTCATTGATAAAAAAAACGAATGCATTCACGACAATAATATAAAAACAATTTTTGACGATTGAAATGATTTTTATTTGAAACGACAAAAAATAAACATTCGATTGAATGATGACATTAAATTTTCGAACATTTACGACAACGCGATTTTTACGTTTTTCATTAACGTTTTTTCACACACAAAACATTGAATAATTAAATAATGTAAATTCGTTGATTCAAAATAATCGATTTAAATCGTGTAATTTGTCGAAAATTTTATCAACGAAAACACGATTTTTAATTTTCAAAAAATACATTTTAATTTTTTCAAAATTTTATTTTTTCAATCTGTTTTAAAGAATATTTTCATTCAATTTTTTTTCGATAAATCAGCAAATTCGCTGTTTGTTTACAGAATCGAAAATTCAACGATCAAATTGCGAAAGATTTTCGTTTCGTCGAAAAAATAAATAGTGACATCATTGAATAGCACAATGTTCGACGATGAGATGATAAACGTAATCGAAAATTTTAATTTTTCTGAAAAATCGAAAGTTTGATCTGTGAAAAAGTTTTCGCAAATCGAAAAACTTTCGCAAGTCGAAAAACTTTCGCAAATCGTTAAATAAAATGAAAATTTGTGACAGATTAACGTTGTCAACATTAATCAAAAACGAAATCGATTCGATACGTATCGTCAACGAAATAACAATGATAATTTGAATTGACGTAACGACGACAATGATAACGATTAACGTCGTGACGAAAATGACGATAATTTTTTTAAATTACGAAATTTTGTAAATAATGCGCGATGTTTTCATGATTAAATTAACATCATCGTCGTTGACGAAAAACGCGTTTAAATAATCGAATTTAATGAAATAATTTAAACGATAATTACGTGAAATTTTAACAATTTGTTTGTCGTCATTACGAACAAAAATAATTTCGATAAAAATGTTCATAAAATGAATATACAAAATAAATTCAATTTCATTTGATTCGAAAAAATAATTTCGATTATTAAAAATATTGTCGACAAAATAATGAATTGAAATGATCATTTTTGATTGCGACGAAACAATGATTGTTTTTTTGATATGTATTGATTTGTGCATCGATTGATCAATTGACGATCGACGACGAATGTCAATAAAAATAATAACGTCGCAATTGTCAATCGTAATTTTGTTATGTTCGTTGTCAATGTTTCATTTTTCAAAATCAATAACATCATTGTCGATAAACATGTTGATTTTGAAATTGTTCATCAAATGAATTTCGCGACGAATTATAATTTTGACGATTTTGTCATTTTTTTGATCAAAAAAATACATCGAAACAATAACGTATTCAAAAATTTGATGTTGATCAATGATTATTTTTCGTACAATAAAAAATGTAATCATAATACGTATAAACAAATCAGAATTTTGACGAAAAAAAAATCGACGATTCGCAATAATGATTTTTGATTCAATATCAATACAAACGAATTTTGATTCAATTTTTTCGAACAAAACAACGTCAATTTTCGCGTAATTTCAATCACGATATTCACAATTAATTTCAATATTTTTTGAAAAATCAACATTTGACGAGATAATCGATATTGAATCATGATTAAAACAAGTTTGTTCGAATTTTTTCAAAAAATTTGCAAATTTTCAGAGTTAAATTTAAATTTGATAAAAAGATCGATATTTCGCAACGACGATTTCAACGAAATCATTCAATAATAAAAAATTTCGAAAAGTTTTATTCAAATAATCAATAATATCGAAAATCGAAATTGAGTTATGATCGAAATTTGAAAAAATTTTTCGAAAATCGAACGACATTTCAGCAAACACAAAAAACGAATTTTCGAATTTTCGAAATTATTGCGATAATGAATCGATTTCGATAATTTTTGAAGCGTTGAAAATTCATTCTGTTTTAAATCTTGATTATATGATGAAAATCATATGTGTTTGAATTTTCAAATTGCGAAACAATTTACAAATCACGAAAAGTTGACGAAATTTTTCGCAAACATTTCAATTGACGATTTGACACAAATTTGACAAACATTTTTCGAAATCGCAAAAATTGCGACAATGAATCGATTTTTATCATTTTTGCACATTTTGCTTTACAATTTGAGTTAAACAGATAAAAATCATATCGATTTTGATTGATTCAAAATGTGAAATAATTGCACGCTATTGAAACGTTTTAAAATGATTTTGACATATGTTTTTGAAAATTTGAATTTTCAATTGATGAAAATTATCGACTTTAAGCAATACGAACGCGAGATTGATCAGAATTCTTTGAATCGATGATTAAATTCGCGTCAAACGAATTTACAGAATATTTTATTATAGAAAGATTCTATTGATTCAAATAAATTTTTGATAATTTTAATCATAAAAATAATGACGACATGTGAATCGATAATATCGATTTCGATTTTTTTAAAAAAATTCAATTGTTAATTTGAAAAAAATTTTTCAATCGAACATTAAAATCAAAACATTCGACATTACGAATGTGATTATGAAATTTGTTGTTTGAAACGAAAAACTTTGTACAACGACGACAAATAAAAACGATTGACAAAATAAAATGATTAATTGTCGATTCATGATCAAAATCGTCAAAATGATCAAAATCATAATAAATTAAATTTTCGAAATAATATGTTGATTGATTTTCGCTAATTTCGTCGATGAAAAAATTTTTTCAATTGATTTTTGATCGTTTTTTTTTTCAAATTCATTCAAAACATAAATTTTACGTTTGAAATTTTTGTCATCACGATCGTCAAATTTTTTTTTTTGTTAACGTGATTGATTTTTGAAATCGAACGCGTTTTTTGACGTTAACAACAATAATTGTTTTGCGAATGACAAAACGATTTGACGACGTTTTGATTGAAAAACGATTGTTTTTGATAAATTTGTTTTTGTTGAACGAAAACGAAATAATCGACAAAACGATAAATTTGAAAAAAAAAACGTTAAATTCATTTGACGATTGAAAAAATTCGTTTTGTCGATCACGTTTGTTTTGTTTATTGAAACGATTGTTATTGTTAAATTTCGAATTAAAAACGAATTTGCTAATCATGTCGAATCATATGTCGAATTTTTTTTCAAATAATCAAAAAAAGTTCGTATCGTAATATTCGATTTTGATTTTGAAATGTCGCGTCGAAATTCATAATCAAAATTAAATCAAATTAAAATAAATTGATTGAAAACAGATTCGAATTCAACGATTTTGACATGTCGAAAAATGTTTTGAACGTACATACGAAAATTACGTTGTTGTTTAACGTTTGACATGATATATCGTTTTTTTTGTAAATTTTGTAATGTTTGAATTGTTCGTTTTTTGAATGATTTGATTAAAATTTGATATCAAATGATTAACGAAACGATTCGTAACAAATTTTTTTTCAATTCGAACAAAATCAATGAATGTCATTTTTGAACGTAATCACGAAAACATTGTAACAAAACAATACGAAATTTGTTTTCATTTCGTAACGAAATTAAATTTTTCAAACGATCGACGAAAACATAAACATCAACATAATAAATGTGTTTGTCGAAATATTTTATTGATTTATTCACGTTGACGACAATGTCGTTATCGTAATCAAAATCGAAAAAATTAACATTTTTCATTTTTCATTCGTCAACATTGTTGTTATAATCAGCTGAAAATTGAAAATTGTTGTCGAAATTCGACGAATTGTAAATTGAATTTTTATCGTCATTTTGATCACGACGTCGATAATTTAAAACGACAACAATAATTTTCGTTATTTCACGACGTTGAATTTCGTTGAAATCAAACGCAAACGATTGAACTGAATTGTCAATTTGCGTATTCTAATTCATGTTGTCACGAGAAATTTTTTCAATAATTAAAATGATTCGAATATCAATTGAATTTGAATCAAATGTTTTTGCAAAATTGCTATTGATATCGTTGAATCGAATAAATTCGAATAAAAATAAATTTCGATTTCGTTGATTTTGATTGATGATTGATGAAAAATTGAACGTAAATATTCGTCGTCGCTCGATTGTTTTTGCAATCGATTGTAACAAAACGTTACGATGACGTGAAATTCAAAAAAATTTTGTAATTGACGAATCGTTCGACGAATTGAAATTGTTGAAAATTGAATTCGTAATGTGTGAATTCAAAAAATTTCGAAAAATAATCGAAATTTTGTAAACAATAATATATTCACGAAATTTTTGAACAATTCGTCGAAAAACATTGATATTCGTATTTCATTCGACAGAAAATTCGATCGATTTCGAAAAAATTGATTTGATTGTATTTCGAAAATTGAATGCAAAACGATTAAAAAAAATTCGAAACGACGATAACAATTATGATTTGTTTGATTTTTTCGTTAAATTTTTCGATTTCACGATGTTTGATTTGAAAAAAACGATAAAATTCGTGTGTTTTCGAAATGAAAATTTATGTCACGAAATTGCTGATAAAAATCAATTTGAACGAATTGTGAAAAAATTTTAACACACAAAAAAACAAATACAATTCGTTGTTGATGAATCAAAATGAAATATTCATACAATGAACAAACAAAAAAAATTGATAAATAAATTGACGAAATCGATCGATATAACACGAATTGAAAAAAAAAAAATTTTTTGCAAATAAATTACAAAAATTGATTTGATTGATGTTATTACGCAATTAATTGATACAATAATAACGATTGATTGATAAAATGATGTTATCAATTGTTAAAACATTGATTTATTGATGAAATAATAAAAAAATATAAAATGTTAAATACAAAAAATTTGAATAAATAACAATGTCAAATCGACTAATCAAATCATTCAAAATTGACAGAAACAAATTTTTCAAATCAAACAGAAATCGATTTGTAACAAAAATAAATATCTTGTTTAAACGAAAACGAAAATGAATTTGAAAAATCAACAAAATGATTATTAAAACGTAAAAATTGCGAATATTGAAATCGCGAATCGAACGTGTTTCGATTTTTTTTGAATTTCGTCTTGTTGCGTTTGTTGAAATCGATATTGTTGATTTGCGTATAAACGTTTTTGCATATTTTGTGTCAATTGTTGTCGATTTGAATAATCTGATTGATACGAACGTTGTTGTTGTTAAAAAACGTAAACGTTATTTTGTTTGTCAAATTGATACGAAGTTGAATATTGCGTCTGTCGTAATTGCGAAAAAATTCATTGAAATTTTCGTAATCATTACGTTCATTGATGAAAAAGAAAATATTATACGAATCGAATGAAATTGAAACTTGAAAACGATAAATAAATTGAAAACGACGATCGTTTTCGAATGAATGATAAAAACGATATTTGTTTTCAATGTTTCATCATATTTTTTTTTTTTATAAGTTGTTGTAAAAACTCGTTCATTGTAATTTTTTTGTCGATTTAATTAAATTTCGTCGAAATTTCAATTTCAACTCATTGTAAATCAAATAAAGTTGTGAATAAATTGACATCATAATCGATTTAACATTTTTGATTATTATTTTAACGAAATCGAATGATTTTTTATGTTTGCGAACATTTTTCATAATGTATTTTTTTTTCGTGATCATCGTCAACGTCGTGAACGACGATTTTTTATAACGTTTTAACAACAAACGTTTTCATTTTTTTACGTTTTTTTTTAATTTGATCAATTTTTTTTGATCGTCATTGACGATTTCAATATATTATCGTAATGCGTGATCACGCATGCAATTATAAAAATTTGTTCGAATCATATCAACATTTTTGAACAATGTCATATTTTTAATTTTTTCAATATAGAAATGAACATTTCGAAAATATGTATTTTTGTTCGAATGTTCGATCGAATTGTCGATAATAACGTTTTTTTTTTCGTATCACGAATCGAAAAATTTTGTTTTTTGAACATTTCATTTGACGTCATCGTCATTGTCAAAAAATTCGATTGAATTTGATGATTGACAAAATTTTGAAATTTTGTTTGAATATTGTTTCGAACATTCGTAATCAATGTTTGAAAAATTTGTCATTGTTGTTGCGTGAATTTCGTATTTTGTCAATTGTTATTTTCGTTTGTTATGTTTGAATTGAATGCGAAAATAAATTCGATATTTTTTGTGTTTCGAAAAATGATTTCAACGAAATTATGATGTTGTTTCGTCGTTGAAAAAACGACGTCGACGAAAATGATTTGAAATTTACGACGTAAATTTTTCGAAAAATGAATGTAAAAAATATCAAAAAAAATATTTGCAATCGTCGATTTTAAATCAAAAATAAATGACGTAACACGATCATTAATTCAATCGAAAAAGAATTGATTATTTCGATAAACTTTTGTGACAATCATAAAAACTTTAAGATTTTTGCGAAAACGAATTTTGTCGACAATTCATTTTGTTGAATAAACAATGTTTGTCGAGATTGAATGATTAATAATTGACAACGATGTTGATTTAAAACAATTAATTACGATATTGTTCACAGTAATTTTTGTCGATGTATTGACAAAAAAATTCAATTAATTGTATCGATGTAATCGAATAATTCAAACGCAATGCGAATGATTTGTGATGTAAAAACAATCAAAATGACTTAAATGAAAATAATGTGTCGTATTGAAATTTGAAATAAAATGATGATAAACAAAACAAAAAAACGAATTGAAATTTTCAAAACTTGTTGAACAAATTATTTGTTGATGAAAAAACAAATAAAATCGTTAAATTGAATTGTTCAAATCAAACAGAAATTCGATGATAAATTGATTTTCAAATGTGTCGTCATTGAGCGATGACAATGCGAATTTTCACGAAAAATCGAAATATTTTGAATATTTGAATGAAAAATCAATCGTCTTTGTTGAAAATTGTAAAATATTGAAAAAATTTGATTGAAATTTTAATTTTCAATTGAATGAAATAAATTGATTGATTTCGATCGACACGTCAAATCGAAAAAGCAACGAAATTTTCGATTGCGACAACGACGTCAATGATGAATAATTGACATTTTAAAATCGTGTGTTATTTCGAAAACTGATACGTCAAAAACAATTGATGATGTCGATTTGTTTACGTACAAATTATCGTTTGAATGATGTTATCAATTGTTATGCGTAATGTGTGAATTGATTGATTTAAAAATTATGAACGACAAAATGTCAATTTATGTACAATAATTGCGAATCAATTGTTTGATCATCATTCATTTAATATGAAATGACGACAAAATTCTTGTCAAATGTTTTGCAAAAATATTCGATTTAATTTCAAATCATTCAATTTGATTTTGTGTCATAACACAAAACATCATTCAAAAAAACGATATCGCAAATATTGATTACAATTTCGAAAATTCGTTTATCAAAAAATGTTGAACGAAAAAAAAAAACAATTTTTTATTTCGATTTGAAATGCAAAATTGAAACAACATGTTGAAAATCGACGAAAAAACAAAACATCAACGACAAATTCGAAAAAAATTGATTGAATTGACGAACAATAAACGTTTTCGTTGAAAATTTTTCAATTTCAATATTTGTTACGAGCATGTCTGACAGATAAATTTGACAAATAGATGATTGATATAATATGTAATCGAACAACGAATTATGTTTTAATTTTTACGTTGAAATTAACATGATTTGAAATTTGACGTTGAAACATTGTTTGCAATTTCAACATTTTGTATTTATTTGTTTTTGCAAATTTATTGTTTTCGTTTAATTAATCAATAATACGTTTATTCAAGCACGACTCATGATATTACAATAAGTTTTCAATTTTATCGCTCGTCGTGATACGCGAACGTTCAAAAATAAAATCTCAAATCGATTAAGTTTTTTTGACGAGACAAACGACGAAAAATTCTGTTGATCAGACAAACGATCAAAAATTTTTTTGACGAAACATTTGACGAAAATCGTGAAATAACAAGTCGAATTTTCACGCAAACGACGATATTTTCGACGATAAAAGAAAATTGATTCGATTAATTTTTTTTCTTTTATCATTTTTCAATTTTTCATTTTTAATTATGACTCGAAGTCATCACGAAACAATTTTTTTCGAATCTTTTATTTCGGTGAAACAACGTCTCAGAACGTTACGTTTCAATGTGAATCGTATGTTACAAAAAATCAATGACAATTCTTTCGACGAGAATTTCGTCGAGCAGTTCAAGCGTCGTCGATCTGTTTCAACGATCGAGTTCATAAAAATGAAAAATGACGAAGTCATTTACTTTTTGAACATCGTCATCATCGATCAGTTGAAATGATAAATCAATCAAAAAATTATCGATTTTTTGAAAAATTTGATCGATTACGCATTAATCGTGACAATTATTTGAACGCTTTGATTCAATATCAAAATTTGTACAATATCGTCAACGTCGATCGTGACGAACTGATTAATACAAACGTTAAATTCGATAAAATTCGTAAAAAAATGAATATTTTGAAAATTAATTACGAACAAACGCGTGATCGATTTTTAATCAAACAACACGATTACATTTTTTCAAAAAAATCATGACGTTTTGTTAGTCACGATTCGCGATCGTACACGAAATTTTGATAACGACGATGAAAACAACAACGACGAAATCAACGTAATTAGTTTTTTCAATAAAAACAAACGACGTTCAAAAGTTCATTCAAATTCTTTTAAATTCATCGACGAAATGAAATTTATTTGACGTGTTTGAAAAACAAAAATGCATGATAAAATGACGATCAACGTCGATCATTACGACACGAACATAATCGCAATCACTATTGTGATTGATTGAATTGAAAATAATATCGATAATCACATACAATCGATACGTGATATCGACATGAATCATTTCAAAAATTGACATATGATGTTGAAATTTTTGAATTTCATTTTCGAAAATTTTGATTTCAAACGCAATATGCGTATTCAATTTCGAACATTGATCATAAATATTCAGAATTTGTGAAATGTCATGCATTGATATGATACTAATACATAATTACACGAAAATATCGAAGTGAAAAGCAAATACATGAAAATTTGACAAAACATATGTAAAAGATTTGATCATAAACGAAATTCGATTTTGTCACTCGATGTGATAAAATAAAAATGTTAATTTTGTCAAATGTTGAATTCGATGCACGCTCGTCACATTATTTTTCGTTTTTTTCAATTTCGTTTCGAAACGATTAATCATTTTTTTCATTTCTTTCATCGATCGACGATTCGAGAAATATCGTTGATTAAAACGTGAATAATTGAACGAATCATTGCGAAAACTGAAATGATCGAAACAGATGCAACAAACGTGATCTGAAATCAGAAATCGAAAAACGACGAAAACGTAAACGAAAACGTAAATCGAAATCATGCGAATGAGAATCTTGACTGCAAAAATGAAAATTTTGATGAAAATCTTGATTGCAACGAAATATAAAAAATGTTTAATTTTTTGTATGATGAAATGATCGATTTTTTTGACAAAACAAAACGACAAAACGATATCGATTTCGCGAACGTATGTTGTTGAAAATTTTTCGAATTCGAACTTTTCAAATTTTGACTAATCGATGTTTTCTGATTGATTGCAAACATGAAATAAAAAATTATTCGTGATTGATACATAAAAAAAACGTGATTGACGAGATGAACGAATGTCGAAACGTTGCGAAAAAACACGACGTTTTTGATGCGAATGTAAATCAAATGATTTAAGTTTTTCACGAAACATGCGAATCAAATCATCGATAATAAAATAAAATTTCTGATGTTTTGATACAGATTTTCGAGAAAAGAAATCCGAAAATGTAAATGAATTGACTGATAATTTCTTAAATCGATTTTGATGTGATTCTATGTGTCGCAATCGGAAAATTTGAACATTTCGATGATATTGATTCAAATATCGATGTAAATGTTGAAAAAAAAAAATCGATAAAACAAGCGAAACAAACGAGCAAATGATTGTTGACTTTTTTTTGATTTTGTACGTGAATTCTGATGTAAAGAATCGAAAATTCGACTTGATATGTTGTTCGCGTATGTGAGTTTTCGTGAAATTGATTCTTGAAATTGAAATTCTGTTAATTTTGCAAATCACTTTCGAAAAATTGATTTGTTTGATATGTTTCAGAAATCGAATCATCGACGAGAAATAAGCGAAACATTCGCGAAGAATGTGATGTAATGAAAAGAAATTTTATTTAAAACTCGCGTATCTCGACGAAAATGTAAAATAATGAGTAGATAGAGTCGAAAATAGATGTACGAAATGAAATATTGAAATTCGTTGATGATTCAAATATTGAAATTTGATCGACGAATTTCAATGTTCAATTCGATGTCTTATTTGCGACTATGATGAAAATGTACGAAAACATATCTCGATTGAATTTAAAAATCTAAAATAATGTAAAAATCGAAAATTCGAATTTTTGAATGTAATGAAAACATTAATGTAAATGTTTCGCATTAATGTAAACGTCGAATTTTTGCAACATCAAACGAATTATACGATGAGACGAGCAGTTTCGTCATGTTGATAAAATTTTCGCAACAACGCTTAATGCATTGATATTTACGCATATGCGAAAATTGATGAGTACATTGCATTCAACAAAACATGAATGTAATAAATTTTCTGAAAGATGATCAATTCATACAATTTTTTACGAATAGTTTCGACGACAGTTAGTAAACAAACAATGAAAATCTTCGAAAATTTCAAATCAATTATATCGTGAAACAAACAATTTTATCACATTAATAAAATCAACGTAACAACGATTAACGCATCGATATTTGAAAATGCGATAATCGATGTGTACGATTCATTTAATAAAACGTGTATGAAATAAATTTTCTGAAAAATAAATAGTTCTTGCAAAATGAAGAATCTTATAGATATTTTCGATGAGATAATAAGACATTAATGTAAAAAAACATTAATGTAAACGTTTTATTTCTCGTTTCTTTTCAGTTTCGTTTCGAAACGACAAATTCATTACTTTTATCGAATGACACGATCAATGATCGAAACGACTTGTTCGTAAACGTTAATGCAATTCGTTTTTGTAATTGAAACGATCGAAACGAATGCGAAAACAAAAAAAAAAATCGAAAAAAGACGAAAAAATACGAAAATTAAAAAGAAATTTTTACAAAAATACGAAATTTCGAAAATTTCGATTTGTAAAAATTTAAAATTTGCAAAAATCTGTTTTTAACGCAAAAAACATTTGTCGATTTGTACGATAAATTGATCAATTTTTCAAACAAATTTTTGTTGAAAACAATGCGAATTGATTTCGCAAACATGTGTTGATTCAAACTTTTCGATTTTGAATTTTTCGAATTTTGATTAATTGACGACTTCTGATTGATTGTAAATTTAAAATAAAAAATAATTTTCATTTGACTTGAGAATGTTTGAAAAAATACGTTGTTTTGATTTTGAAATAAATTTTTTTTTTTTCTGAATTTCTCATCGAACATCTCGAACAGATTTTCGATAATGAAATAAAATTTTTTCGAAAAAATTAAATATGATCGATCGAATTGACGAAAATCAAAATTTTGCGAAAAACGACAACGATTTTGATGTTGTTGCAAATCAAATGATTTATATTTTTCGACAAACGTGCGTTTCAAATCATTCACAATCAAATAAAATTTTTGAATGTAAAATTCTTGATGTTTTCGAACAAATGTTGAAAAAATAAATGAAAAAATGAACGAACAAACGACGATTGCGCTTTTCATCGACTTTGAATTAATTTTGTATGTCGCAATCGAAAAATTCGAACATTTCGATAATAAAAATTGCGTAATTGTTTGCGTCGAAAATATTTGATTTCGTGATGTTGCAAAAAAAATAAATGATTTTTGCGAAACAAACGAAACAAATGAACAAATAAATACTGATTTTTTCTTGATTTTACATGTAAATTCTGATGTGAAAATTCGAAAATTCAAATTTTTGACAAATTTTCGAACATGATGTTCGCGTATATGTTCGTGAAACTTGTTATTGAAATTGAATATCTTGTTACAACGTCGACATGTTGTTGAATTTTTTTGAATTTCGCATATTGATTCGATTATATCGTTCGAAAAAAAAAACTGACAATTGAAAATTTCTGAATTTGATTTTCTGAAAATTCAAATATTTGTTTTGATAATGTTACAAACGCAACAAAAAATGATGATTTCGACGAAACAAATGAACATTGAATTGATATGTTTTCTATCAATTCTGACACAATTTTGATGTATTAAACATGAAATGCGAATTTTTCGATGAATTGATTGTTTCGAAAATCATGACAAATTCGAATTTGTGTTTTGATGTTGCAACAAAAATATCGAATTTTTGTTTAACAAATTCAGCAAATACATTAATGATTGTTGATTTTTTCATCGTTTTGCATGTTAAATTGATTGCATTGATCGAGAAATAAAAATTTTTGACGAATTTCAAAATTTCATGATTGCGAATATGTTCGTATAATTTTTTGTTGAAATTGAAATTTTGTTTGCAAAATTTGCAAATTGTTCGAATATTTGTGATTTTTTGATTTGATGCGTTCTTCATGAATTTTGATATTATTTTGAATTTTTCAATCAAAAAATTCGAATTTTTCGACGAAACGATTTCGAAAATTATTTGATTTCGTAAAGTTGTATGTAAAAAATGCGAAATTTGTAAAACGAACGCGTACGTTTCAATGACAATTGAATTTTTTTCGATTTCGCATACGAATTTGATTGTATCGTTCGAAAAAAACGAATTGTTGACAAATTTTTTTGCATGTTGTTCGCGCACGTGTTTTCGAAATTTTTTTTTAAAATTGAAATTCGAATCGCAACGCATGCAAATCATTGCTGAAATTGATTTCGCAAATATAACGAATTCGATTCGTAAAGTTTCTATTCATTCGTTTAACGATGTTGACGTCATGACGTTTTGTTTATTGTATCAAATATCGAACGCAACGTCATCGAGACAAATAAATAACAACATGAACAAATCTGATTTTCGATATAAACGTTGACAATGCTAAAAATGTTGCAGAAATTTCGTGAAATCGCTAAATCGTCGATTTTCACATGTGAAAATTGAATCGAAAATATCGACATTTTGAACAATGAATGTTGATTTTGTTGTTTTTTTTGTTTTTGATGTTTTTGATTTGATTCGTTTGACATTTTTGATCGCGTTGAATTTAATTTTCTTCGCGATCTTTAAAAATTCGATTTTTGTTGTTTTTGCTGTTTTTGTGAAACAAACGAAATAATCAAAACAAAATCGATTGAACTTTCGAAAATTTCGCACGTTTTTTTTTCAAAAAATTGCAAAACGAATTCGTATGTTTGTTGAATTCGAACAGCAATACTTGAAAAATATTGAAAACGATGTATGATATAAGTTTCGTAATTCAATTGACATCATTGACAACGATTTGAAATTGAAATTTTCAATTTTTGTTGTTTTCTTGACAGAACAGAAAAATCGACTGAATTTCAAAGATTTCGCGCGTTGATTCTGATGCAAAAATTAAAAAAAAACGAATTATTGTTTTGTTTGAAAAAAAATGCATTTGTGAAAATTATATCGAATTTATGCAAAAAAATAAATTTCGACTGATTTTTAAATCATTCGAAAACAAAATTTCAAAGACAATCGATCAACAAATCAATTTAATAAAGCAAATTTGACTTTCGATATTGATGTTGAAATTGTTGAAATCGTTGTAAAATGTTTGTGATTTCGCAAAACATTTCAAATTCTGAATCATTCTGTGAAAGTCTTGAATCGAAAAAATCGAAAAATGCAAAAAGTGCAAATTTCGCAATTTTCAACTTTGTTTGTTTTTTGAACTTTTCGTTTTTGTTGTTTTGAATTCATCGTTGATATGAGAAAAAAAAAAAACGATTTGTTAAAAAATTAAATATGTTTTCGAATTGATTTTCTTCGACGTGATTCAAAAAATGACTCGAATACTGAATTAAAAAGAAAAATTTTGAAAAAAAATGATATTGATTTTATCGCAAAATCGAAAATCAAAACTAATTGCTAAGTAAACAAATGTAATTTTGTAATGTTTTCAAACAATTCGAATGATGTTGATTAACGAATGTTGAAAAAACGTTTTAAAAATTTTTGATGTTTTTGATGCAATGATCTTTGACGCAAAATTTCGAAAATTTGATATTGAAATCAACATCGAGACAGAAAACAAATGTTGATTTTCTAAATAAATAAATAGAATATCGAAAAACTCTCGAAAAAAAAATGATTGCAATATCAAATGTTGATGATGATTCGAACGATTTTGAAATCGATATTGAAACTATCGTTAAAAAAAAAATATGATCGATTGATAAAAAAAACAAATATGTTTTGACAATGTTCTCGAAAAAATAAATAGTTTCGATATTGAAACAGCGTGAATATGTGAATTTTTTTGATTTGATATCAACAATCATCTCGAAATTTTCTAATCGAATATTGAAGTTATCGAACAAATAAAAAAAAATGATCGAATTGCTAATAAAATGAAGCAATTTTAAAAAGTTCTCGAAAAAAAAAAAATGATTCGTGTTCGATCGTGAAAATGAAAATTCGAAAGAAAATTTTTGATCGAATAACGAAATTTCTGATACGATTTTTGATTTGATATTGAATTTATCGAAAATATTGAAAAATGAAATGAATTGATGAAAATCAATAAATATGTTTTCGAATTGATTTTCGAACGAAAAAATGTTTCGAATATTGATGTTTTCGTGATGTAAAAAAATTCGTTGACTTGATGATTCAAATTTGATTTATTGTTTAATGATTATGTTAATTTGCTTGACGATTGTTTTTGCAATTCGTTTTTCGATTTTACATCGATTACTAAATGTTTATCGATAAAATTTCGTGTCTGATTGATACTGATAATTCTGTTTGAAACTATCTTTGCAATTCGTTCTTCGAAATTTGAATAATCGATTTTCGCGATAAATATTTTCTTGAAAGTTCTTCTTACAGCGACTAGAACGAGCGATTGTTTTTTGTTTTTTCTTTGTTGATTTGCTGAATAAAGTCGAGTCTTCTTGTTCAATTCGACTTTGAGAATGACGTTTTAAATTTTCGAAATTGATTTTAATTTTGTTTATTGAATAGATTGTCGTATCTCGAACAGTTTGAAAAGATGAATGATTTCGATATAATGTGAAATGTCATGCATTGATATGATATTAATACATAATTACACGAAAATATCGAAATGAAAAGCAAATACATGAAAGTTGACAGAACATATGTAAAAAATTAAATCATAAACGAGATTCGATTCTGTCATTCGATGTGATAAGATAAAAATGTTAATTCTGTCAGATGTTGATTTTCAAAACATTGATTCGATGCACGCTCGTCACAGAATTTTTAATTTTTTTATTTCATTTTTTCGTTTTAGCAATTCAATCGATTATAACGAAATCATCAAAATCGAAAAATTAATAAAAAAAGATTTTCTGAAATTTGAAAAAAAAAACGATAAATGTATATTTTCGCGAATTCATTACATTCGACGAAATTCGAATCATTTTGCAATAAATATACAATCGACAATCGAGTTTTCGAAAAAAAAAAATCGCGACACGTTAACAACGTTTTGAATTGTTTCAATTTAAATCAATTTTTGTCGTTTCGATTTCGATGTCGTTTACGAAATTTGTTATTTCGATTTTTTCGTGAAATTTGTCGTTCATTTTCATTTCAACGTTGAAATCAAAATTCATGATTCGATAACAAACAAATTGATCGTTACGAACAAATGTTTACATGCGATGAAATTGATCACGTATAAAAAATATATTCGAACGTTCACAAAATATTAAAAACGTCATTGACACAAAATGCAAATGTTTTACATGAACATAATAACGAATCGAGCGAATTTGATTCGAAAAATTGATAATTCACATCAAAAACGCGATTGATGAATGTTTAAAAAAATTTTTATTCATCATGACGAATTGTTTGATTTTTTTGTCAAACGATTTTTAATTATCAATTGTACGTTGTCATTCAACGATAATAAATATAAATTAGAAATTTTAATAAACATTGATGCAATTGATTATGATTTTTTTAAATTTGATAAAGAAATTGCGCAATTTGTATGCAACATGTTGAATATGAATTTCGTATTTTTATTAAAATCGAAATTCATTATCGAATTCGACGATCGTCAAATTTTTTCAATAATTCATGTTATTTATTTCAAGTTGACAATTGATTTGCATTTCGAATTGACAATTTTTTGTTCATCATCGATTTGAACAATCATTCGATAATTTTAAAAAATCGTGAATGAACAAACATGAAATTATTTTGAATATGATTTACGATAAATTGATTTTCAAATCGTTCAAATGTAATCATCATGACAATATATTTATCAAAACAATGTAAATTCGACGTTTGAAAACTTCTGATTCAAATCGTCGATAAAACGTATTTAATTGACGTCGCGATGTTTTTTTATCGAAAACAAATAACGCGAAATATATTGTTGCAATAAAATTTCGATATACGATTTTATTTCGTTCGCAATTTAATTTTTTAACGTTTTATGTACAAAACGAATCAAACGTATTCGATTCAAAATGTTTCGATTGTTTTATTTATTCGAAAATCGATCAAAATGACGAATTGTTCGTCGTTGAATCAAATTATTCAAAAATTGATATCACAACGATTACGAAAACGACATTCGTCAAAAAAAAAATTGAAAAAACAACGCAACAAACGTTGAAAAATCAAAAAATAACAATTCGAAATTTTTTCATTTTCGAAATTGAATTCAAACGATTCGATGAATATCGCGATAATTAATGCGATTTTTTTTTTGTTTATTCGTCGATTTCAAAAATCGAAAACAAAAATGCAATGTTTTTTCATTACGATCAATCAAATCGATTTCGCATTCAAAACATTGCGAACAAATTTTGAATCGTTGAAAATTGTCGTTGATCAAAAAAATTTTGAAACACGAACAAATCAAATCGATTTTGAACGTATAATGAAAAAAATATCGAAATATTTCAAACATTTGTCAAAAATATTCGATTTTCAAAAAATCATTGAATTGTTGTCGTATCGAATTTACGATCACAAAATCGAATTTTTAAACGATAACAATACATTGTTTCGAAATCGAATATATTTTTTGTTCGAATTCAAATTTCAAAAATTCAAAAAATATTTGAAAAATAATTTTCAAAAAAATTTTATCGTATTCAATCAAACAATATATGTTTCGTTCGTTTTATTTGCAATCAAATCAAATAATCAATTACGTTTGTGTGTGAATTATTGACGATTTAATCACATCACGAAACGCAATCGATATTTTATTTTTTTGATCGAAAAAATTTTAATTAAAATGCAAAATTGCAAATATTTGATCAAATTGAATATTATATCGATTTTCAACAAATTTCGAATGAATGAAAAAAATGAAAAATTTATTACATTCGTTATTTTCATAAAATCGTACAAATATCGAATATTATTTTTCGAATTGATCAACGAATTCGCGAATTGACAACATTACATGAACGATTTGTTGTTCAATTTTTTGAACGATTTTTGTCAAATTTATTTAAATGATATTTTCATTTACAACAAATTCAAAAAAAAACACATCGTTCACGTTCGTAAAATGTTAAAAAAATTCAAAAAATCGATTACAAATGAATAAAAAAATGCGAATTTTTCAAAAAAAAATGACATTTTTGAACGTCATATTATCGATAAATGATTTTCGCATGAATTCGAAAAAATAAAAATCATTGTCAATTAAAAACGTTTTACAAATTTGAAAAAATGCAAATTTTCGTGAATTTCGTCAATTTTTACAAACGATTCATTCGTGATTTTTCGAAAAAATTCGAATTTTTATTCGAATGATCAAGAAATTCGTGAATTTCGAATGAATTGTTGAAATCGAAAAAATTTTCAATTTTTTCAAAAAAAACGATGATCGAAAATTTTCATATTACGACATTACGATCGAATCAAACAAATCATTTTGAAAATCGATTTTTTTGATTACGTCAATGCGAAAATATTATTTCAATACGACGACGAAAAATTTTGCATTTCGTTGTTTTTTATAATCGCAACATGATTTCAATCGAATACAATTACGAAATTTATAACAAAAAATTGTTGATCATTATTCGTTGTTTAAAACATTGACGTTTTGAATTTGAAGCGTTATTGAAAAATCGATCAAAATTTTTATCGATTACAAAAATTTGAAAATTTTTATGACGTCAAAAAAATTAATTTTTCGTCAAATTCGTTGAACAAAATTTTTTCGAAATTTAATATTGTCATTCAATTTCAATTCGAAATTCAAAACGTTAAAACAAATTTTGATTCGTATATCGAAAAAATTCGACGATTCAAAAAACGATATTGACGAACGACATCAATATCGAAAAACAAATATTGTTTATTTCGAAACGATTCGAAATTCACGCGATAAAAATTGACGAATTTATTTATGAACGAATTTTGTTGATCAACAAAATTGACGATAATTGCACGATTTATCGTGAAATCATCGAACAAAATTTATTTCAATGAATAAAATGATTTACGAAATTGCATTGAAAAAAACGACGTTTTATATCGAAAAATCGATTTTGAATGTTCGTCGATGTTTTTTTATTCGTTGATTTTTTTCAAAAAAATTCATGAATTTTTGTTTCGAAACATTCAAATTTTAATCGCATGAAAAATTTTATACGTCGCGATTATTATTGATTCAACATGCGCAAAACGATTCGTCGATACGTACGTAATTGTTATAAATATCAACGCACGAAAATTTTCAAAAATCAAAAACGATTTATTTATTTTTTTGATCATATTTTTGCAACGTTAAATCGACATATCAATGAATTTTATCATCGAATTGTTCGACGTTCACGATCATAATGTCATATGCACGATAATTGACAAATTTAACAAAAAACGTCATTACGTGTTTTGTATCGTCGACGACGAAAATATCAATATTGAAATCACGATCAAAATATTTCATCAATTACGTATTTCGTACACATGAATTATTTTTTCGATAACGTTTGATCGAAATTTTCAATTCATATCGTTCGTTTGACAAACATTTTGCAAAATTTTCGACATCAAATGTAAATTTTTCATCGTTTTTCATTCAAAAATCGATGAACAAATCGAAAAAATCAATCAAAATATCGAAAAACAATTGCGACAATATTGCAATTACATGCAAAACGATTGAAACGTTTGATTATTTATGATCGAATTTGCAAACAACAACGCGATATTTGCAACAACAAAATTATTATCATTTTTCATCAATAAAAATTTTCATTTTCGTATAAATTTTTCATCAAATTTTATTTCGTATGTTACAACGAAAAAACGATTTTTGATCGTCAAAACAAAAAATATCATCGACACGATGCAAAATATTTTCAATTACGTACGAAATCATGCAAAAATGATTCAAAAACGTATAACAATTCAAATCAACAAACATCGAAAAATCGTAAAATACGTCGAAAAAAATTTCGTTTTTTTCGATCGACGAAATATCAAAACGATCAAATCGTTTGACAAATTCGATGACAAAAAATTAAATTTTTACAAAATATTACAACGTATGAAACAATTCATATCGATTCAAATTGTTTGAAATCATGCATATTTACGATGTGTTTCATTGTTGATTTTTTGCGCAAAAATTTTCGTGATTTATTCGAAAATCAAATCAATGAATTTTTTGATTTTGTTATAATCAACGAAAATTTCGAATGAAAAATGAACGATATTTTGAAATTTCGATATCATTACAATCGTTTTCAATATCGTGTCAATTGATCGAATTGATCGCATGATCGAACATGATATTATGTCGACAACGAAAAATTTGATAATGTTCGCGACGTGATAAACGATTTTCATCGAAATTCTTATTTCACGATTGCAAATTCAAAATCGTTCAAAACGTTGATTTCAATATTTCAAAACGTCGTCGACGAATCAAATTTTTCAACGAATCGTCGTCGTTTTCGAAAAAATCGTTATGTTTGACATTAATCGAAATTACATTCGATTAAAATTTGAAAATTTCGAATTCAATTCATTCATTTCGATTTCATTTTCGCAACGTTTTCAACAATTTTTAGTTTTCGTTATCGTTTCGATGTTATTTACAATCAAAATTTACGTCGCATGAAAAACTGAATCGTGTCAAAAACATTTTCAAAAATTGTTGTCAAATTTTATCGAACTTTGAAGCAATAACGAAACATTTGAAAATGAAAAATGATAATCGTGAAATTTTTGAATTTTGCAAACACTCATATCAATCGACAAAATTTTCAACAAAATTTTTCAATTTCGAAATAACAACGAATCGTCGAGACAACGCTCGCGAAAAAAAAAAAATAATGTTACGAACATGTTTGACAAATAGATTTGACAAATAAATAATTAATATGATATGTGATCGAGCAACGAATTATGTTTTAATTTTACGTTGAAATTAACGTGATTTGAAATTTGACGTCGCACATTGTTTGCAATTTCAACATTTTGTATTTATTTGTTTTTGCAAACTTATTGTTTTCGTTTAATTAATCAATAATACGTTTATTCAAGCACGATTCATGATAAAATCGATGAAAAAATTTCGATTAAACAAATCGTTTGCGTTCGAATTTGCAAACGTTGCAAACAAAATTTTAATTTCAATAACAAATTTCACGAACATATACGTCAACATCATGTTCGAAAGTCGATCAAAAGTTTTGATTTTCGAGTTTTAACATCAGAATCTACATATAAAATGAAAAAAAAAAAATCAACAATTGAATTTTTTTTTTCATTAAAAATTTTTCGTTTATTTTTTTTGCAACATAACGAAATCAAATATTTTCGACGAAAATAGTTTCGCAATTTCTATCATCGAAATGCTCGAATTTTTCGATTGCGACATACAAAAGATTTTTTTCTTGTTTTCGCATTCGTTTCGATCGTTTTCGCTGCACGAATGAATTGTATTAGCGTTTATCAAAATTGTCATTTCGATCGTTTTGATGTCAATATTGAATTTATCGTTTCGAGACGAAATTGAGAAAAAACGAAAAATAAATTTTGAATATTCAGTCACGAAACATCAAAAGTTCGAGTTTTCAATTCTTTACATTCAAAATCACGTACAAAATAAAAAAGATATCAACAATCGTTTGTTCGTTTGTTTCGTCAATTTTTTCGATTTTTGCAACATTTACATCGATATTTGAATTAATATCAATTGAATTGTTCGCATTTCTTTATTGCGACACTCAATATCACATCAAAATCAATGAAAAAAAATTATCAGTTTCGTTTTTTCGAACATTCGTATCAAAACATCAAAAATTTTATTTCAAAATTGATGATTTGATTCGCATGTTTCGTGAAAAGTCTAAATCATTTGATTTACGTCAACATCAAAAAGATTTTGTTTTTCGCAAAACTTTGACGTTCGAAAATTTGTCATATATCAATTTCGCATCATCGTTTATTTTTTGTTTGCAATCAATCAAAAAACATCGATTAATCAAAATTTGAAAAACTCGAATTCGAAAAGTTTTCAACAACACATGTTTTCGAAATATTGCTTACTAATGATTGACGAAGTTATTTGTAAAATTCGTGTAAATTATTTGATTTCTAGAAAATTTATTACATGCACGTTTTGCTAAATTCAATGTACGAATCAATTTTTATATATGCGCGAAGTATCAATGCGTTAAACATCGAAACAATGATTTTATCGACACGACGAAATCGCTTTTCTCGTGATGAAATCGATTTGATGTTTCAAACGATCATTTTCAAATGATCGTCGAAATTGCGAATTTTTTGAAAAATTGTTTAAATCAATTATCTTTCAAAAAATTCATTACATTCAAATTGCGTTGAAAAAATGTACTAATTATTGCGTATGCATAAATGTCAACGCGTTAAACGTTGTTGCGTTGATTTTATTAACATGATCAAATTGTTGATTTCATCGTATAATTCGTTTGATGTTGCAAAAATTCAATATTCACATTAATGTTTTCATTACATTCAAAAATTCGAGTTTTCGATTCTTTACATTTTAAATTACGTACTAAATTTTGAAAAAGCAAATTTTCGTTTAAATCATTTACGTCATCGTTTGCATTTTTCGCGAATTGATTGCGAATCAATCTTTTTATCAATTGCAATGATTTCGATTTCAAATATTTCACATAAATTTCATTCGTCATCAAAACACAGATATTTCTATTCACATCGAAAGTTTGATAGAAACGAATCGCTATTTTGATCAAAAATTCAACACGTTGAACAATTTTTTCATTTCGATCAATCGATTTCAAAATTTTCGAACTTCAGATATTTTCAAATGATCTATTATATCATTTATTCGCAAATATCATGATTCATGTCTCGCAATCAAATTTCGAACAGAAATTCGAAAACGTTTTTTCATGTTCTTTCGTGTATTTGTATTAATTATTAATGAATTTCGCATGCATGCTCAAAAATCTGTCGAAAAAACATCTTTTCATCATACGAAATGACGCGATATTTTTCACATTTCAATTGTTTTAATAATTTTTCACATCTCGATTCAAACACAAACAATTTCGAAAATTTTCATGCGCGAAAAAAACGATCGTTTAAAATCATATTAAACGTCAAATATCTTTGACATTCAACAGTTTTCGCAAATACAAAATCAAATAATTTGCAAAAATTTTCTTCGTCGTTTTCGTCGTTTTCGTCGTTTTCATTCAAATTTTTGAACGTTTTTACGATTGTTAAAAATTATGAACTCAACGCGTCTACGAACAAATTATCGAGATCACGTATTCGATCGATCGACAAAAAAAAAATCAATTGATCGTTTCGAAACGAAACTGAAAAAAAACGAAAAATAATGTAACGAGCGTCATCGATTTCAACATTTGAAATCAACATTTGATCAATCATTAAAATTAACATTTTTATTTTATCACATCGAATGACAAAGTCGAATTTCGTTTATAATTAAATTTTCTACATATGTTTTGTCAGATTTTTGTATTTGTCTTTTCATTTCGATATTCTCGTGTAGTTATGTAGTAATATTATATTTCTGCATAGCGAAATTCGTCTCAAATGATTTTCGATCGATTGAATCGAAATGTTCGAAAAAACGTCGAAATATGAAATATGTAAACGAGAAAAAATGTTGAAATTGTCGATTCGTTGATCGATCGAAATTCAACGTACAATAAAACGTTAATGAATGCGATTTGTAAACGAAAAAAAAATGTTGAAATTGTTGATTCGTCAAACGATCGCAACGAAACGTTCGATAAAACGTAAAAAAATTTCGAAAAAACGTAAAAAATATTGAGCAATGTTTTTGCACGATTTGTAATGAAAAAATCGTTAAATTTATATTTTAATTCGCGATTTGTTCGTATCAAATTCAATTGTAACAAAAAATTTGTCGTAAAAAATGTTGCATTGTCGTATTTTTTTTTAAAATTTGAATTAAATTTTTGATTGAAACATTTGAATTTTTTCGTTTTTTTGAATTTTCAAAAATATTTAATTTGTTCATTATTGCGTTTTTTATCATTGAACGTATTCGTTCGACATTCGAATATTGTTTTGCGACATTGTTAAAAATATTCAAAATTTTTGCAAATGCGTGCGATGACATCATTTGTTTCACGTTGTCGAAATTTCAAAATTGTTTTAATTTTTTTTGTTCGAAATTTTCGTTTTTTTTCAAAACGAAAAATCATTTTTTTTATTAACGTTCAACGATCGTTTTGCAATTTCGAACGATTTATTAATAATTTTTTTATCAATTGATAAAAATTCGTCATAAAACGTTTTATTTCATGACACATAATCATGACAAAATTTCGAATATTTCGTATCAAATTTTCAACATTTATGTCGCGTATTTTGTGTTTCAAAAATATTTCAATTCGTCGATATGATTGAAAACATTGAATTGAATCATCAAGCGTTGATTCGTTCATTTCAAAAAAATATTGATACGACGTTCGATTGTCATTACGAATGTTGATTTTACGAATGTTTTTACGAATGTCATTGTTAATTTGAAATTCATTAATGAAACATAAACAAATCAAAATTTTGTAAATTTACGCAATTTTTGAAAATTGAATTATGAAATATCAAATGAAAATTAAAATTTTGCAAATTTAAACAATTTTTTTTTGCAAATTCAAACAAAATTCAAAAATTAATTTGTGAAATATGAAATGAAAAAATCAAAATTTTGCAAATTTGAACGATTTTTGAAAATTAATTTGTGAAATATCAAATGAAATGAAAAATGTATTCACAATTCAAAAAATCAAATTCGAAAAAACGAAACAAACATTGAAATCATTAAAAAAAAATGAATTTGTATGTCGATTATTAATTCAAATCAAATAAATTTTCACGATCGTTGTTTTTCATTTTTTGACACGCAATTGTTAATGTTTATTATTTTTATTTCATTTGATATTTTACACACATTTTATTGAAAAAAATATTTGTTTTGATTTTAAACAAAAACAAATTTTCAAAAATTACGAATTGAAATATTTTATTTTGTTTTCAAACAATTCAATTTAAATGCAATTTTTTTTGTAAATTACACATTTATTTGTTGAATTTTGATCGTATTTTGAAAAATTCAATCGACGTAATGATATTTTCAAATTATAACGATTTTTAAAATCGAATTTGTGTATTAACGCGATATTTTTTTTTTGCAATAAATTTTTTTAATTGATATGTATTACGAAACAGATTTTTATTATTATTTTTGACGTTTCAAACGTGACGAAATCATTGCGCAAAATTCATAATTTCAATTAAAATGCAATTTTTTTTTCGTGATTCGAACGATAACATTTATATCGTTTGTAAATTTCGACAAATTCTTTTCTTGCGTAACGAAACGATGTTATTGTGACGAACGTATTATGTGTTGATTTCTGATAAATGTTTGAATTTTTATTTTATCACATCGAGATTCGAATTCGAATTTCGTTATGATTTAATCATCTACATATGTTTTGTTAGATTTTCATAATTAGTTTTGCAATCTAGACTTCTGTTGTTATTTATATCATTGTGACATTTTACATTATTCTAGATTTTTACAAACTCACTCGAGATATGTCTTCGTACATGTCTCAATCATAATTTGTAGCAAACAATTGAATCGAGCATTGCATTTCGCAACAGAATTTCGTCGATCAAATTTTAGTTTTTAAATCATCAAATTAACGAATCTCGATTTTTTTTTTCTACACGTTTACTCAAATCAATACATCTATTTATTTTCTTTCAGAAAGTCGATTTCGAAATCTCAAATTAGATTTCAAAATCGTCACGATAATTCAAAAAGCACTCGAATCATCTATCTGTTTCGAGAATTTTTCAAAATCATATCTATTTATCTAGCAAATCAGCACATGTTCTCTGTCTAAAAATGATAGTTTCAATAACATTTCGAGTCACAATCTACGAGTCAAAACACTCAATCAGTATTCAATATTTATTTCATCATTTCTGTTTGAAGAATTTTTCGAAATTCTTAGTTATTTTTTAGCAAATCGTTCGTTTTCTTTCGCAATGAATAATTATGATTCATCGATCAAACGCGAAAGTCGATTACGTTTTTTCGACAACGTCAAAGATTGATTTTCGAAAACTTTTTCATTCGAAAAGCTAATCGTTGCTGAATTTTTTTCAGAATGAGTATGAATTGATTGAATGCTATGAATGTCATATCACTTGACATAAGATTATCTTGATAGAAAAGAAATCTGTTCAACATTTTTTGCGAATTGCTCAAGAAATCGAACAAAATTTGAACGAGTCAAACGTAAAGCTGAACAGATCAAGAAAACTCAAAAAAAAAAAAGCTCAATCGATTGAGCAGAAAATTCAGAAACAGATACAACGTGAAATCAAATTGACTGAATGTCAAATCGAATGAAAAACGAAAAACGCGCTGAAATGATCGAACAAGAAATTCAAAAAAAAAATTGTCAAATCAACATCAACATCTCGTGATATCGATATCTTCGATTCAACGTTTGTAAACGATATTTTGAAGTTCGATTTATATAGCAAAATAATAAAATTTTTGCAAAATTTTCAACAAATTCAATATCAATATTTGAAATCAAACGTGCTCGATTTATTGTTCAAATATTTTCGAAATTTTGCATTCGCATGATTCAAAAATTAATCAAATTTCATCATCATACAGAATTTTGATCGAGATTTAACATGTGCATTTTCTATTATCTCATTCGAATTTACAGCGAAAACATTTGTTTCGTTCGTTTCACAATTTTCGATTCAATATCACTCGTGCGTTGAATGTTTCGTTCAATTTTCGTCAATGAATCGACTTTTAAAACATATCAAACAAGAAATTGCTTGTTGCAACATCAAAGTCATTTGCAAACATTGCGAAAAAGATTTCAATTTCAAGAATAAATTTCACGAACACATACGCGAACATCATGTTCAGAAGTTTGTCGTTTCGCTCGTCACATCAAAGAATTCGAATTTTCGACTTTTTACATCAGAATTTACGTACAAAATCGAGAAAAAGTCAGCAGTCATTTGCTCGTTTGTTTCGTTTTTTTCGTTTGTTTCGTTTATTTTTTTTGCAACATCTACATCGATATCTGAATCAATATCATCAAAATGTTCGAATTTTTCTATTGCGACACTCAATATCACATCGAAATCGATGAAAAAACTATCAATCAATTCATTTACATTTACGATTTCATTTTTTCGAACATCTGTACGAAAACATCAAGAATTTCACATTCAAAAATTTTATTTCATCATCGATGATTTGATTCGCATGTTTCATGAAAAGTTTAAATTATTTGATTTACATTCGCATCGAAAATGTTTTGTTTTTTCGCAACGTTTCGACATTCGTTCATTTAATCAATCACGTTTTTTTTATCAATCACGAATCATCGTTTATTTCATGTTTGCAATCAATCAAAAAACATCGATTAATCAAATTTCGAAAAATTCGAATTCGAAAAGTTTTCAACAACATACGTTTGCGAAATCGATTCGTTCTGTTTTTGTTTTGTCAAAGAAATCGATTTTTTCGTCATACAAAAAATCAAACATTTTTTACATTTCGTTGCAATCAAGATTTTCATTTTTGCAATCAAGATTTTCATTCGCATGATTTACGTTTTCGTTTACGTTTTCGTCGTTTTTTCGATTTTCGATTTCAAATCATGTTTGTTGCATTTGTTTCGATCATTTCAGTTTTCGCAAATTTATTCAATTATTCAAGTTTTAATCAATCATACTTTTCGAATCGTCGATCGATGAGAAAAGTGAAAAAAAATGATTAGTCGTTTCGAGACGAAACTGAAAAAAAACGAAAAATAATATGACGAGCGTATTTTGTTGATTTTTGATAAATGTTTGAATTTTTATCTTATCATATCGAGATTCGAATTCGAATCTCAAAATTTATGATTTAATCATCTACATATGTTTTGTCAGATTTTCATAATTAGTTTTGCAATCTAGAATTCTGTTGTTATTTATATCATTGCATGACATTTTACAGTTATCATTATTTATTTGCGACATTTCGACAAAGTGATTGTATTGAACGATCAAAATTCGCGATATTTACTCGTCGATTTTTGAATAAAAAAATTGTATTGAACGATCAAAATTCGCGATATTTATTCGTTAATCGTTGAATAAATTAATTGAATTGAACAATCAAAATTATCAATATTTATTTTGAATTTGATTCGATACGAATAAAAACATATTTTTTTTAAAATTTTCGCGAATTCGCGATTTTTTTCGTCGTATTGTTTTTTGTTTTTTATTCATTTCGTCAATCGTTTTCATAATGTGATAAATGTTGTTTTTGATTGTTTTCATTTATTTATTGTATCGTTTTATTTTATTTTCGAATATCGACATCGACGATGTAAGACTCAAAAAATGTGACATCAAAAATGTATAACAGAAAACGATATTAGAATTAGATTAATAACTGCTGAACTAATTGCTTTGCAAATCTTCATATATATAAACAATTAATTTGTTGAATTGTACGAATTCGCAAATTTTCGCGCATAAATATTCATGCGATATTCGAAATGTGAATTTTGTTAATTGCAAATCGAAATTGTTCGTTTCGCGATGTAATCGATTTGATGTTTCGAATTTGTTTGACGAAATTCGATTCGCACTTTTTGCAAATTTTGAATTTTGAATTTCTTACACGCGTTTTCTTCTTAACATCGAAATTTCTTGAAATGATCAAAATTTTTTCGTATGTTTTGCAACAGAAATTTCTAAACTTATGTGTGTATGTTTTTTTTTTAAAATTTGAAAAATCGCTGTAATCGCGATTTTCGCATCGATATTTTGAAATTTTGAAATTTGAAAAAGCATTGTGATCGTGATTTTCGCATTCGAAATCATTCATTTCGATTTTAATCAATTTGCGTTAAAAATTTGAAAATCATCTTCGTGAATGACTCAAAAAAACATAATTTGATGATTTCACTGTTTGTTGTTTTCAATATCGAAAATTTGATTTCGTACAATTCACAATTTTCGATTTGATGATTGACAACTGATTGAATGACAAAAAAATCGAATTCGAATTTTTCTTTATTTTTTCATCTTTTTATTTTCGAGTTCTCATACAGAAATCGAACGTTGCAATGATGTTAAACGAAATAAAATCGAACAATCGCAATTTTCGCAAATGATATATCGAGTTTTCGAAATTTTTTCGATTTTTTACTTTTATTTCATCATGATATTCAACGTTTCGTTAAATCGAACAACAATTTCTGAAAATGTTTTTGACACGATTTAATTTTTCATGCGTCGTAAATTCTGAACAGTAAACAGCACAAAATTAATGACATAAAATCGTGATGTTGACATAATTGTCATACGATTTGATCGTGATTTGATCATTTTTTCGTGACGTAAAACATTGATCGCGTCATTATGATTGTTTTTTAGTCAATTGTTTCGTCAAAAAAAAATATTTACAAAACGTTGAACGCGCTATGATATTGAATATTTCTTTGTCAATTGTATCATCAAAAATTGTATTCGTTGCTTTATTGATTGATTTTCAAATACGTTTTCGCTGTACGACTTGTTCGTTTTTTTTGATTATTTTTTTGTGATTATTTTTTTGTCAATGTCGATATTTTATAAACTGATATGTGAATTTAGCGAATTTTTTTTTCTTTTTTTAGTTTAAACTTTTAGAAAGCAAAACGACTTTTGAATACAATTATTGATGAATTCATTTTTGAATATTTTGAATCGATGAAAAATTTGTTCTCGATATTTTGTTTGCATTCGTTTCGCAATTCGAATTTTATGTTATCAACAATATTGCGAACTTTCAAATTTAACTTATTTTGAAATTTAAAAAGTTTCGACAAAATTTCGAACGATGATATTTTCAATGAATCATGCATGTTTTGCAAACAAATTATGACGAAAAAAATTATAAATTTTTTTTATGTGCGAAATCTTTTGCGATTATTGTTTTTGAATGCACAATTCATGTTTTATTTTCTGATTGTTTGTTATGATATTCATATAACGTTAATTCATGTCAATGTTCGTTGAATTGAAACGATAATTTATCGTGTGATTTATGACGAAATGTTTGTTCGCAAATTTTTGATTCATGTTCGCATGTTTGAATTTTGTCGAAATGTTTTGCAACGACATTATATTTTGCAATTTATAATTTTGTTTAAATGTTAAAATATGACGAAATGTTTTGTAATTTTTTTCGATTTATATGTTCAGTTTTGACGAAATGTTTGCGACGATTATATATTTCGCAATTTTTGATCGTGTTTGCATGTTCGTAATTTGATTTTTTGTATATTTCAATTCGAACGAAATGTTTTGACAATTGATTTATATTTCGTTTTCGCTTTATTATCGTGCATAAGAAATTATATTTTAAATTTTGACGAAATGCTTTGACAACGATCAATATTTCGCAATTCGCAATATTTTTTTTGATCACATGTTTTGAAATGTTTTTCATCAAAATGTTCGATCAAATGCGTTTCACAACGAAAATTCGATCAAAAATTGTTTTACACGAATGACGTTTTCTTTATGATTTTTGTTCGATTTACAATATTTTCGTATTGATTTCAAAATGTTTTCATCGAAATGTTCGATCAAAAATTGTTTATATTGTCGACGTTTTTTTATAATTTTATTCGATTTACAATACGTTCGTATTGATTTTGAAATGTTTTTCATCAAAATGTTCGATCAAAAATTGTTTGTATTGTCGACGTTTTTTATATTAAAACTTGATGACACGTAAAGCAATTGCATGTTAAATTTTCAATTTCGTTTACTTTTGTCAATGCGAACGTGATCATATCAAAAATAACTAATTTTTGTTTCACAATTGCACACGAAACTTGCAGCAATGAACGAATCAAATCATTTATGTATGAATTTGAAAATCGTCGTCAATGTTTTCTTTTAATTCAAATTCGTGAATATGTTTTTGCTCAATCATTCATTGATCAAATTCGAAAATTCGCGCATTATCAAATCATATTTATCGACGATCACGTTTGATGCACAATCGAAAACAGCAAAAAAATCATTCGAAAAACTAATTTTTTTTTTCGTTTTTTTTAACGAAATTATTCGAAGAACTAGTTTTCGTTGTCAGAAATTTCTCGAAGAATTTATAATTTCTTTATGAGTTGATTTTGCATTGTTGTGAGTTTATCGAAAAATTTGAAAAACATTGTAATCGTGATTTTTTCATTTAACAAACTCGAATTGATCGATTTGTTTGCAAAAATCGTCGCAAAACGTCATGTTGACGATTGCTTTTGAATTTTTTTTCTCAATGATTTCATTTTTATTGAATCGTGTTTATTGAAATTTCGATGATATTATGATCAAAATTTTTGTAAATTCGACATATTGTTGACATATTGTTGTTTTGTTTTGAACGTCGATTTTCACGCGAACGATTTAATCGAATCGAATTATTGCAAAATAAATGTTTTCAAAAACATTTCAAAAATGCGTTTCGTCGACGCAATTGACGATTTTTTGTTTTAATTTTTATTGAAATTTTCTTGATTTGCGACGAACGTTGTTTGTATAACGATTCATTTTGTTGCATTTGCACGTTCGTCAAAAAAACGACGAAATTTTTTTTGCTTTTGCGTTTGTACATTTTGAAAAAAAACGAACATGAACGACAATTCGTGAAACGTATGATTTTTGTTCGAATACATTATAACGTATAAATTTAAACGTTTCGTCAAAAATTTATTTTATAAACGAATTAACGTGACAAAAAATAAATGTATTCAACAATTTGTTTTATCGACGTCAACGACGTTTGACGTTTGTATTTTGTTTTATGCGAAATTTGTCGCATGTCGCATGTCTCAATCATATGAAAATTCGTGACGACAAAATTCGTTGCTCGTGCGCAATCATAAAATTTATACAAATAATGAATTTTCGTCGAACGATATGTTTTGACGTTCGTTGATGTTTCGAACAATCAAATGATAAAATTGACGTTTTCGTCGAGCGATTTTGATCAAATGATAATTTCATGCTTTGTAAAATCGTTTTTTGAAACTTGTACAAATAAATTTTTTTATTTGACTTCATGATCGCTAAAAATGAAAAAATTGAAAAATTTGATAAAATCGTTTTCTAAATACTTAATCAAGTATATTTCAAATATTGTTAATCATTTTTCGATAAAAAAGAAAATAAAACGATGAAATAATTTCTTTTTCAATTGACAATTTTGTTGCATGTTCGTGATTCATTGCGAATTCGTCAAATATATCGCATGTTCGTCAAATCTATTGCATGTGCATTGAATCGATTGTATGTTCGTCAAATTCAAAATTCGTCAAATTCATGATTCGCAATTTTTTTGTTGATGTTTTTGTTTTTCAATTTTCGATAAAAATTAATTGTTTGATTTCGTTGTTCGATATGCGTCTCGTTCGAAATCGCGTTTTCGTCATGAAATACTCGTACGAATACAACGAAAATTTTGTTTTGATTGTAAATAATAAAATCAATTGATTTTTTCGACTCGATGTGTTTGAAACGAATTATGATGAAAAGATTTTGCACAAGAAATGTCAAAATCGAATTTGATCGATATATTCATTTTGATTTTCGATAATTGTGTGTATTCAAAACAATTTCACGAAATCGACTGATTCAAATCAATTTTCAAATTTTTTTTCAAAAAACGTTTGCAATCGTTTTTGTTCGAAAATGTTATTCGTACGAAATAAACGTCAAAAATCTGAATTAATTGTTGTTTAAAATTACAACATCGTGACTAGAAATTTGAAACGAAATTGTTCGAATTCAATATAAACATTATTTTCGAATTGATTTTTGTTTTTATTGCAATTAGTCATGCAAAATTTTTGCGACAACGTTTGATGATAATGTCAACAAAATTCGTCGCGAAAAATTCGTTGTTGTTAATGTTTATTGTTTGATTATTGAAATTTTCATTATGCGATGTGAATTTGCTTTGAAACGATCAATTGATTCAATTGTTGAATTGATTCAATTGTTGTTTTTTTCATGATCAATTTTTGCAAAATCAACATTTTTCGTGTGAAACAATATGATCGTTTCGAATTCAAATACGATATTATTGCATGTCGCATTGACGTTGTCGAAACGTCAACGATACAATTGTATTTTGATTGATTTCTTATTAATTTTATCGAACGTGAATTTTTTATCATCGTTTTCGTTTTGAAAATCATTGTATTCATTGAAAACGTCATGTGATTTTCTTTTCAAAATGTTTTGTTTCGAATTTTTGTTGCAATCACGATCTGATTTAATTTTGAAAATGTATTGATATTTTAGTTCTTTATGTTTTGCAATGAAAATAAAATGATTTGAATCGTTGTTTTCGAATGATTTTTCGATGACTTGAATGAAAATTCATTTCGCAAAAAAGTTTTGACAAATTGCGCAAATTTTTTCAATTGTTTCGATATTTTGAGTTTGTCGTTATTGTTATGAGTCATCGAAAATTTGAAACAATTGACGTTTGTCGTTGAAAATGTCAACGAAATCGAATGATCGAAATCAATTGTGTAAATTCGTTGTATTGAAATGATTTGCATTCGCAATTTTGTTTTGAAATTTTCAATTTTTTTCAAATTCGAATTCGCTTTCTAGATTGAACAATGTAATCGTAACAAAATTATACAATCAGTCATGATTGCGATATTTAGTTGTATAATATACAATCTTTTTTTCGATTTGTTTTTCGTTCAGACTTTTCGTAAAATCGATTTCACGTTCAAATCGAACATCGAAAACGTAACAACACGTTGAGTCGTTGAATTGCTTGATTGCTAAATTGTTAATTATACACGAATGATGCTAATTGATGATTATGATAGTTATTAAAATGTAAAATTCAAAAAATGTGACATCAAAAATGTATAGCAAAAAACGATATTAAAATTAAATTAATAATTGCAAAACTAATTGTTTTGCAAATTTTCATATATATAAACAATTAATTTGTTGAATTGTACGAATTCGCAAATTTTCGCGCATGAATATTCATGCGATATTCGAAATGTGAATTTTGTTAATTGCAAATCGAAATTGTTTGTTTCGCGATGTAATCGATTTGATGTTTCGAATTTGTTTGACGAAATTCGATTCGCACTTTTTGCAAATTTTGAATTTTGAATTTCTTACAAACGACTAAAATCACGTTTTTTTGTTTCGTATTCATTTATCAATCGATTTTTTAACGTGAAAAACGTCGTTTTTCAAAAATTTCATTCATTTGTTGTATCGTTTCATTTCATTTTCAAAAAACAACATTGACGACAATAATTATTTTTTTCGTTTTCGATAAATAACGATTTTCAAAATCGAATATTCAACAATAAATGTACACATCAATGAAAACGCGAATTTCGAACATTTTCACGCACGCGAATCATTTTACATTTTTTTTTTTTTTTCGAATGTTTGTTTATTTTCGCGCAATTCAATTATGTAGAAGTCAAAGCGCTGACGAGATAGTGTCTAAACGCAAACTACGTGACTAAATTTTATATACACAAATCATGCTTTTACACAATAAAAGACTAATTCATCGTTTTTCAAATCACAAAGTTTCAACAGAATTTTTACGTCGAATTAGACTTTGATTGAATCACACATCGCAATGACTCGATTTTCGACGAATATTCATGATTCATATATAACGATTTTTTTGCGTTTTTTTTTTTTTCTATCACAATTTCAAATTTTACTCGAGATCTCGACTATCGCTTGACAAGACATTTTCAAAATCACAACGTGAATTGTAATATGAATTTTTGTGACATCGTTAACATTTTTTGATCAGAAATTGATTCGCAACGATGAACATGACGTTTCAACAAACGATCGATACGTTGTCGTTTTCAATTCAAGCGTTGAATTTCAAAACGATGTATCGTCAAAATCACGAAATTTACAAACAAATCATTGCTCATTGCGAAATGAAACAGTTCGCTCAATTAAATTTCAAACAACAATGCAAAATACTGATTATGATAATCATTATTTTGTTTGAATGTTCGAAGTCGAAACAATCAAAATTGCAACGAAATCAAATCAAACGTCATGAATTGAACAAAGCACGAACAATTTTCAAAATCTTCGAAAAAGCGAACTCGTTGAAAAGTGAAAATAAAGAAATTTTGAATTATGTTTTGAGATTGCGCGCGACGCAAATAAAAACAACGTTTCGAGTTGCTTTGTAATCATGTTGCGAAGAAAAGAGAATCTTAATGAGATTTGACGAAAAAGATGAATTGAAAATACATTTGAAATTGACGTTATCGAAATACGAATTTGATGAATTGAAACGCTGATATAGAATAAAGACAAACTGTAATGAAAGAAAAAAAATAACAAATATAGAAATTGATCGTCGTTGAGTTCGAGAATTGTCTTGCTATGAGATGTATTCGCAATAATTGTTATACACAATATGATTGTCATTTCTTTTCAAATTCGAGTCTCGCGCAATTCAAATCGACAAAATAACGACAAATTTGATTAAATTTTGTGTTGTTCGATTCGATTCGAAAAACACGCGCGAAAAAAAATTTTAACATCAAAATTTAATTTTTTTTATTGTTCAAATATTTTAATTTTTTTATTGATCGAAACAATTTTTGCATCAACGTTTATTTGATGCAAAAATTTTTCATTGATAAAACAATCGCGATTTTTGACACAAATCGAATTTTTAATGAAATTTTCAATTTTTATGTTGATTTTTTCAACATCAAAATTTAATTTTTAATTTTTTATTGATCAAACAATTTTTGCATCAACGTTTATTTGATGCAAAAATTTTTCATTGATGAAACAATCGCGATTTTTGACACAATTCGATTTTTTGATAAAAAAAACAACATTGATTGCGAATTCACGAATTTTTAACAAAATTTCGACAACGTGACAATTTCGAAAATAACAAAATGACGTTTTTTTTTGAAACGAAAAAACAAATTTGCAAATTTTTTTTATTCGATTGAATTTGTAAAAAATTGAAAAATTCGACGAAAAAAAAACAAAACGAATGAATTTTTGACAACAATTCGTGAATTATCGAAATTGTCAATCACGACGAATAATTGACGTTTGCAATTTGACAATGACGATATAAATTTGTTCGCAACGACGACAACAAACAAATAATGTAAAAATGAAATGAAAAATATGAAACGATTTGTTTATTAATTAAATTAATGCGAAATTTAATCATATCAAATTCAACACATGTTAAAATTACGAATTATTTTTGATTACATGCGCAATTTGCATACATTGCGACATTACATCGAAACAACAATCGATAAATTTTTTGATACGTGAATACATTTCAAAATTTTTGTTTGACAAAATGAACACAAACGCATTTGAAAACGAATACGAAATTGATTTTCATCAATTTGAAACAAAATACGAATGTTTGCATCGAAATTTGAATTTTCAATTATCGTTTATCATCGAACAATTGATTTCAATTAAATGTCAAATTTTCGTTTTTCAAATTTTTTATTTTTTTCGTTTTCGTTTTTATTGAAATTTTCACAATCAAAAATATTATAAATTTTCGAATTCGTTTTTTCAATCATCGCATTTTTAAAATTAACAAATGAAAATGTAATATTATCGAAATTGTTTTTATATCGATAAAAACAATCGCTTTTTCAATTTATTTGCGCAAATGTTCAACATTATCAATTTTAATCGCAAATGATGAAAAAACGATTGTTACGAACATGTTTGACAAATAAATTTGACAGATAAATAATTGATATAATATGATCGAACAGCGAATTATGCTTTAATTTTACGTCGAGACTAGCGTGATTTGAAATTTAACGTCGCACATTGTTTGCAATTTCAACATTTTGTATTTATTTGTTTTTGCAAATTTATTGTTTTCGTTTAACTAGTCAATAATACGTTTATTCAAACACGATTCATGATATTACAATAAATTTTCAATTTTTATCGCTCGTCGTGATACGCGAGCGTTCAAAAATAAAATTTCAAATCGATCAAATTTTTTGAAAGACAAACGACGAAAAAATTTTTGAAAAGACAAACGACGAAAATCGTGTAATTACAAATCGAATTTACACACAAACGACGAAATTTTCGACGATAAAAAACGACGAAACGACGACGATTTTCTATTTTTTTTATTTTTTCGAGACGAATTTTTTCGAGATGATCGCATCATCATGAAACAATTTCATTCAATTTTTCGTCAGAATTTGAATATCGACGAAATAAAAAAACGTTGAGCAAATGTTTGAACGAAATTCACGAAATCGATAAAAAATTCACGATATTGATTTAAGTTTCGTCAATTTTTTTTTTATTTCAAACGTTGTGTCGAATCAAAATGACGATGTCACGCATTTTTGAACATAGAAATCGTTCGTCAATTGAAATATTGAATTCAACATCATTTCGATGACTTTTTGAACGTGTTCAATGATTTACGCATCGATCGAAACAAATATTTAATCGCTTTAAAAAAATTTCACGAATTCGTCAAGTTGTTCAAGACTCAAAAAAAAATCTATTCGATATCGATAATATTTTTTGAACAAATACGCGACAAATTTAAAACGTTCGAAAAAAAAAAACGAATGATTGAATCAATTCGTTGACAAACGTTTGAATATAACGATTTGATTAAATTGAAAAAATTCGTCGTTTTGAACGTGTTTTCAATTTCGATTCAAATGAAAATTCAAACAATATCGATGATTTGACGAAAAAATTTGTTGTTAACGATTCGATCGTTACAAATTTTGTCAAATTTTCGAAAAAAAACGCACGAGCAAACATTCGAATTTCGATAAATTCACGAACGATATGAATTTTGATTGATTCACGTAAAAAATCAACGTTCACGATAAATTCACGATCAACAACGATTAATACGAAATTTTCGATTCATGATCACGACAATAATTGATTGAAAAAACATTAAAAAAAAAACAATCAAACATATTCAATTTCGTCGATATAACAATTTGAATTATTTCGAAAATGAAATAATGATTGATCAATTTTTCGAAAACATTTATGAAAATTTAAATCATCAACGCAACGTACGTCGAAAATATCGAAATTTGATTATATTCGATATTCAAAATTTTCAATTTTTTTATTCGAATTTTCATCGTTTGAATATTCAAATCAATTTCGATCAATTCATTTTGATGAAAAATTTAATTATCAAATTCATCATGTCGTTGAAACAAAATTTGAACAATTCGTTTTGTCATCATTTCATTTTGTTCGCGTAAAAAATGACATTCAACAAATATATAACGATTTGATTAACATTCGAAAAAAAAAAAATCGAATTCGAATTCAAAAATCAATTTTTTCGTGATTTTCAAATCGATTTTTGTTGTTTCGATTGCAATTTCGTTTGTCAAATCAATTACGTCGACGTTTTTCGTCAAATTCAAAAAGAATCACAAACATGATTCGATCATCGATCAATTGATTGTCACGAACAAATGTTTCAATTTGTGAAAAATTCGATCACATTTGAAAATTTTGTTTCAACGTCAATAAATTTCAAAAACGTCAATGATATAAATTACAAATGCATCAATTGAATTTCGATATTGATTCGAACGAATTTGATTCGAAAAATTGACGATTCACGTCAAAAACGCGATTGATAAATGTTTAAAATTTTTTTTATTCACGATAATAATATGTTTGATTTTTTTCATCAAACGATTTTTAATTATCATTTGTACGTTATCATTCAACGATAATAAACATAAATTAAAAATTTTAATAAACATTGATGCAATCGAATTATACGTTCATTGATAAAAAAATCGCGCAATTTGTATGCAACATGTTGAACATGAAATTCGTATTTTTATTGAAATCGAAATTATTGATTGAATTCGACGATCGTCATGTTTTTTTAATAATTCACGCGATATATTTCAAATTGACGATAAAATTACATTTCGAATTGATCGTTTTTTTGTTAATCATTGATTTCGATAATCATTCGATAATTTTAAAAAATCGTGAATGAACAAACATGAAATTATATTGAACATGATTTACGATAAATTGATTTTTAAAATCGTTCAAATGCAATCATCACGACAACATATTCAATCAAACGATGCAAATTCGTTCGTTTAAAAATTTTCAAATCAAATCGTCGATAAAATATATTTAATCGACATCGCGATACAAAATTATCGCAAAAAAATAATACAAAACATATAACGACGATAAAATTTCGATATATCATTTTGTTTCGTTTCAAAATCAAATTTTTTATTTTTTATTGTTGAAAACGAATCAAATATAATCGATTCGAAATGTTTCGAATGTTCAATTCATTCAGAAATCGATATCGACGACGAATCGTCAACAATCGAATTAAATAATTCAAAAATTGATATTACGATTGTTACGAAAACGACATTCGTCAAAAAAAAAACTGAAAAATCAACGTAATAAACGATGAAAAACGAAAAATAACAATCAAAATTTTTTTATTTTCAAAATTGAATTTTGACGATTCGATGAATATCGCAATGATTGATACAATTTTTTTTTTGTTTGTTGATCGATGTCAAAAATCGAAAACAAAACGTTCAATGTTTTTTCATTACGATAAATCAAATCGATTTTGCGTTCAAAACATTACAAACGAATTTTGAATCGTTAAAAATCGTCGTCATAATCAAAAAAATTTTAAAACACGAACAAATCAAATCGATATTCGAACGCATAATCAAAAAAAATATCGAAATATTTTTTCATTTATTTTCAAAAATATTCGATTTTCAAAAAATTATCAAATTGTTTTCGCATAAATCATACGATTATAAAATCGAATTTTTGAACGATAACAATTTTTTATTTCGCAATCGAATGTATTTTTTATTCGAATTCAAATTTAAAAATTCGAAAAATATTTGAAAAAAAATTTGCAAAAAAAATTTATCGTATTTAATAATCAAACGATATACGTTTCATTTGTTTTATTTGCGATCAAATTTAACGATCAATTACGTTTTGTGTGAATTATCGTCGATTCAATCACATCACGAAACGCAATCGATATTTTATTTTTTGATCGAAAAAAATTTTGATCAAAATTCAAAATTGCAAATATTTGATCAAACTGAATATTATATCGATTTTCAATAAATTTCGAATGAAAAAAAAAAATGAAAAATTTATCACGTTTGTATTTTTATGAAATCGTATAAATATCGAATATTATTTTTGAATTAATCAACGATTTTACAAATTGACAACATTACATGAATGATTTTTTGTTCAATTTTTTGAACGAATTTTGTCAAATTTATTTGAATGACATATTTATTTACAACAAATAAAAAAAAAACATATCGTGCACGTTCGAACAATATTGAAAAAATTCAAAAAAATCGATTTACAAATGAATATTGAAAAATGCGAATTTTTCAAAAAAAAATAATTTTTTTAAACGTTATATTTTCGATGAATGATTTTCGCATAAATTCAAAAAAAAAATACAAATTATAATTGATTGAACACGTTTTATCAATTTCAAAAAAATACAAATTTTCGTGAATTTCGTCAATTTTTATCGACGTTTCATTCGTGATTTTTCGAAAAAAAATCAAAATTTTCATTCGAATGATCAAAAAATTCGTAAAATTCGAATAAATTACAAAAAAAAAATTCAATTTATTTAAAAAACGATGATCGAAAATTTTATATTTCGTTATTACGATAAAATCAAACAAATCATTTTAAAAATCAATTTTTCAAATTACGTTAATGCGAAAATCTTATCGCAATACAATGACGAAAAAATTTAATATTTCGTTATTTTTTACAATCGAAACATGATTTCAATCGAATGCAATTACGAAATTTATAACAAAAAATTATTGATTATTATTCGTTGTTTGAAACATTGACGTTTTCAAAATTCGAAAATATTGAAATCGATCAAAATTTTCATCGATCACAAAAATTTGAAAATTTTCATGATTTCAAAAAAATTAATTTTTCGTCAAATTCGTTGAACAAAAATTTTATCGAAATTTAATATCGTCATTCAATTTCAATTCAAGAATTCAAAACGTTAAAACGAACGTTTTGATTCGCATGTCGAATTCACGATTTAAAAACGATAACGACGAACGACATCAATATAAAAAGCAAATATTGTTCATTTCAAAACGATTCGAAATTCATGTCGTCGAATTTGACGAATCAATTTACGAACGAATTTTCGTCGCAAACAAAACAAACGACGATTGTCGAACATATCGTGAAACATTCAATCAAAATTTTATTTTCGTGAATGAAATCAATTTACGCGATTGTCAAAAAAAAAAACGATGTTTTATATTACAAAAATCGATTATGAATGTTCGTCGATGTTTTTTATTCGTTGATTTTTTCAAAAAATTCATGAATTTTTCGATTTCGAATCATTTTGAATTTAATCGCATGAAAAAAATTTTTTACGTCGTGATTATTATTGATTTAACATGCGCAAAACAATTCGTCGATACGTACGTAATTGTCACGAATGTCAACGAATTAAAATTTTCAAAAATCGTAAAAACGAATTTATTCATTTTTTGATTATATTTTTGCAACGTTGAATCGAATATATTCATTGATTTCATTATCGAAATTGTTTGACGTTCACGATCATAATGTCATTTGCACGATAATCGACAAATTTAATAAAAAAACGTCATTACATTTTGTACAACGAAAAACGAAAGCACGAATGTTGAAATCACGAACAAAAATATTCATTCAATACGTGTTTCGTATTCATGATTTTTTTTTTTATAACAAAAAATCGAAATTTTCAATTTATTTTTCGTTTAACAAATTTTTTGCAAAATTTTCGACATCAAATGTAAATTTTTCATCGATTTTTTTATTCAAAAATTGATAAACAAATCGAAAAAATCAATCAAAACATCGAAAAACAATTGCGACAATATTGCAATTACATGCAAAACGATTGAAACGTTTGATTATTTATGATCGAATTTGCAAACAATAACGCGATTTTGCATCAACAAAATTATTATCATTTTTTCGTCAACAAAAATTTTCATTTTCGTATAAATTTTTTCATCAAATTTTATTTCGTATGTTACGACAAAAAAACGATTTTTGATCGTCAAAACGAAAAACATCACGAACACAATACAAAATATTTTCAATTATGTACGAAATCACGTCGAAATAATTCAAAAACGTATGACAACATAAATCAACAAACATCGAAAAATCGTAAAATACGTCGAAAAAATTACGTTTTTTGAATCGACGAAACATCAAAATCGTTAAATCGTTTGACAAATTTGATGACAAAAAATTAAATTCATACAAAATATTAAAACGTATAAAACAATTTTTATCGATTTGAATTGTTTGAAACAATGCGAATTTATGATGTGTTTCATTGTTGATTTTTTCGCAAAATTTTTTTCGTGATTTTTTTCGAAAATCAAATCAACGAATTTTTTGATTTTGTTATAATCAACGAGAATTTCGAATGAAAAATGAACGATATTTTGAAATTTCGATATTATTACGATCGTTTTCAATATCGCGTCAATTGATCGAATTGATTTCATAATCGAATTTGATATTACGTCGATAACGAAAAATTCGATAATGTTCGCGACGTGATAAACGATTTTATCGAAATTATTTTCGATCGTTTCAAATTCAAAATCGTTCAAAATTGATTTTTCGTTTTTCAAATCGTCGATCAACGAATCAAATTTTTCAACGAATCGTCGTCGTTTTCGAAAAAAAATCGTCGTTTTGACATTAATTGAAATTATTTTCGATTAAAATTTGAAAATTTCGAATTCGAAATTTTCATTTGATTTCATTTATTTTTCGAATTTTTTTTTTTTTTCAATTTCAATTTTTATTATTTTTTCGCGTTGTTTACAATCAAAATTTACATCGCATAAAAATTGAATCGTGTCAAAAATATTTTCAAAAATTGTTGTTCAAATTTTATCGAATTTGAAATGATGCAAAATATTGAAAAAATGAAAAATGATGATCGTGAAAAAATTTTGAATTTTGCAAATTCGTTCAACAAAGTTTTCAACGTTTTCAAATTTCGAACAACAACGAATCGTCGAAACGACGTTCGCGAAAAAAAAAAAAATAATGTTACGAACATGTTTGACAAATAAATTTGACAAATAAATAATAAATATGATATGATTAATCAAAACAACGAATTATGTTTTAATTTTACGTCGAAATTAACGTGATTTGAAATTTGACGTCGCATATTGTTTGCAATTTCAACATTTTGTATTTATTTGTTTTTGCAAATTTATTGTTTTCGTTTAGTTAATCAATAATACGTTTATTCAAACACGATTCATGATAACGAATTTCGATCAAAAAAAAACATACATTTGCAAAATCATTAAATATTTTTGCGACATTTTTATTCGATTGAGAAAATAAAAAAAATTGTTTTCAAAATTTTGAACAAACGTTGAAAATAAACAAAAAAAAAATTTTCGATTTCGTTTTTTCGATTTGATTTTATTTGAAAAACTTTCGTTTTTCAAATCGTTTTTTTTTAAATCTTTACGAAAATTTTTTCGAAATTTTTTTTTTTTTTAATCATTTCGTTCGAGCTCGAATGTGAATTGTCGAAATTGTTTTTACGAATTTTCAAAAATTTTGAAATTTTAATCGCAAAAAAAAAAATCAAAACGTTTGATTTAAAATTCACGTTTTCGTAAAAAAAATTTCAAACAAACAAACAAAAAAACAAAAAAAATCAAAATTGATCGTTAAATTATTTCGACAATATCGATTTTCAATAAAACGATACAAATTTTGACAATTTTTAACAAAAAAATCAAAAAATTTGTCGAAAATTCGATTATCAAAAATAATTTATGAAAAACGTAATCGATATCAAAATTGAAAAATCGTTGAAAATTGATTAAATTTTTTTTTCAACAAAAAAAATTACATTATTTTTTCGAATTATCGTGCGCATATACGTTTGTTAAATAATTCAACGACAACAAATGCATTAAAAAAACGATAAATCAATTTTGTATCGACGAAAAATTGAAATTTATGTGAAAACACGCACATATAAAAATGATATCAATTGATGAAATATGTTAAACATATTGAACAAAAATATTCACAACAACGATGAATGAATGAAAAAAAATTTGTCGTGAAATCGAAATTGAAAATGTTTTCGTCAATCGTTATTCGTTGTATTATCGTATTATCGAAATTGTATCAAAATATTGAAATTTTTCATGAAACACAAATTTTTTGCGAACAATTTAATATATGCGTTTATTCGTAAATACGAAATTACGACGTCGAACGAAACACACGCGACAAACGACGATGTTCGAATATAAACAAAAATGCACACAACAAATTGATAATGACGCGTGCAAAAAAAATTGTTTGTCGAAACGACAATAATATCGATTAAATTGATAAATGATCAATTTAAATTGAACGTTATAAATGACGTGTCACAATTATAATCGATATATATAATTATAACGAATTTGAACGATGCGATTATAAAACAACGTTTTCGATTAAACGTTATTTTATTGAATTTAATTTCGATATCGATTGACGAAAACAATATGAAAACGAAATTTTATTATAAATTTATAAAAATCATGTTATGTCGTAAATTAACAATTTTTTGCGAAAAAATTGATAAATTAATTTTTGTTATCGTATTAACATTGAAACAATATGCGATTTTTGAAATTTCGATACGATACGCAAACGACAAATTTAAAAAATGTTATTCGATTTTAATGAATATATCGATCGATTATTCGAAACAAACATTGATCACGAATGTTAAAAACAAATTTCATTGTTCGATTTGTATGACGTCAAATAAAAAATTTGAAAATTTACATTCACACGAACATTGATTTATGCGTAATCATCAAATTAACAAAAATCAAATCAAAAAACAACGACAAAAAAAATGAAAAAAAAAAAACGATCAAAATCGACACGAATACATCAAATCGATCAATAATTTTGTTTGAAAATATTATTTGTTCAATATGCATCAAAAAATGTTTTCAAATTTTTTACATCAAATGATAAAAAAAATAATCGATTTGTACGTAAAAAATTGAATATTTCAAATTTCAAACGTCATGACGAAAATTTTCAAAAAAAAAAAACAACGCAAACGAAAAAAAAATTGATTTAAATTCAAATCGAAACAACGAAACAATTGAATTAAACATGAACGCGTGTTTTCATTATACAAAAATTTTATTATTTGAAAAACGTATAATGATACAAAAAAATGACAAAAAAAATTTAAAAACAATATGCGTCAAATGATATTTGTTATATTTTTTTTTAAAAAAACACAATTCGAAATATTGTTTTGCATTAAAATGATAATCAATATAACGATAATAATTCAATATCATTCGCATATCGAAACAATCATGAATTACATACAACATTATTTGAATGTTTTTAATATTGTCAAAAAAACATTGCGTTTTTTCAAAAAAAAAAAACGATTTTTCAATATTTTCAAAATGCACAATTTGATTCATTATTCACATTTCATTCGAAAATACGATGTTTTGACAAATTTTAACATCGAAATTGAAAAAACGATTTATTCGAATCATTTGAAAATTTTGTGAAAATTGATCAACAAACGAAAAAATTATGAAAAACAAATGTTACAAAACAATACGCGTCGAACAAACGTTTTGATTGTCGATAATTACGATTTGTGAAAACAAAATCGTGCAAACGATCATGTTGAAATTCAAAATATCGATTTGACGAATAATTCGAAAAATAAACAACAAACAAAAATCACGAAATGCAAAAACATGAAACAATTAAAATGAATAATTGATAAAAACGAACAACAAATCATTCGACGATTGAAATGTAATTCACGAAATTGATGTTATGCGTTCACAACAACGATTCAAATTCAAATTTCATATTTATTAAAAAATTTAATTTTGTTTATTAAAAAAAAAAAAAACAAAATTGTTTCGAATCGTGTCAAAAAATCAATTACAAAAAAAAAAAATGTTTCGTGAATAAAACATTATTCAATTCAAATGCATGAAAATTTGACAACATGATTTAAATTAAATATTATCGATCATGACATGAATCGTTTAACAATTCATACATGTCGAACGATTTTCAATTGACAAAAACACGAAAAACGTCGATGTGATTACGTGTGAATTCAAAAATGAAAATTCGAAACAATCGACAAAAAAACAATCGACGTTTTTGAAAAAAAAAATTGATCAATTACAATTCATATTAATCGTGAAAAATTTGATCGATATAATGCGAAACGATTCGTCAAAAAATACATTGAAATGTTGATTGATTTATTACGTATACGAAACAAAAATGTCATTGATAATATACACGATATAATGAAAATAAAAAAACGTTTCGTGTTCGACACATTCAAAAAATCGAATTTAAATTTTCATCGTTTTTACAATATTTCGAACATTGTGCGTATTATTCATATTGTATCAAACATTGAAAAAATGTCAAACGTGAAATATATTAATTTTTTTTTTTTTGAATGAAAAAATTATCAAAAATTTCACGATTCAAATTTTTTTCAAAACGATGTTCGAACAATCAAACGAATACGATCGAAAATCGTCAAATAATAATATCGATTATTTTTGTTGTTGTTACGAACATGTTTTGAAAAAAATTTCGATAAAATTTTTGTTGTTGTTACGAACATGTTTTGAAAAAAATTCGATAAAATTTTATTTTATCAACGAAAATCGTCATGAAAATTAACGCGATTTAAAATTTGACGTTCACAATTTATTTTTGATATTCGATTTTTATGTACATATTTGTTTTTTAAATCAAATATTTTCGTTATGTTATTTGTAAATCACACGTTTTTTATTCATTTAAAAAATTCACGATAATTTTGTTTTACATTTAAACATTTATAAATTCAAACAACAACGATTTTTGACAAAAAATATTTGCATTTTATTTTCGATAATTTAATTATATTTTGACGCAATAACATTTTTTTTGAAAACAAAACGATACAAACAAAATTTTCAAAACACGAAAATGCAAAATGCGATCGATATTTTCAAACATTCGATGTTTTCAAACAAACGAAAATTTTTATTTACAAAACAAAATACAAAATCGTTAATATGATTATTCAAACAATTACGATCAAATAAATTCATTTTTTACGTTGAAATGTTTTATTTATAATTAACGAATTTTTGTTTTCAAAATGTCAAAAAATGATTGAAAAATTGCATATATTCGTTATTACAACAAATTGTTCGCACGAATTTTCTGATATACAAAACGATAATAATTATTACAACAAATTGTTCGTACGAATTTTTTGATATACAAAACGATAATAACATTACGTTTGAATCGTAATTATCGTTTAATATCGTATTCATTAAATATACGTTTCGCACAATTCAATAATGCAATTAAATTTCGAAATTTGAATCGAAATTCGTTATTGTTGTTCGATAAAATCATTTTGAATTGTTGTTCGATAACGATAATTTTCACGAAAAAAAAACGAAAACAATATTTTTTTTATTGACAAAAATTTATCAAAATTTCATTGATTGATGCAATCGATTGAAAATTCAAAAAATGTTAAAAAAAAATCGTATTAATTTTTTTAATTTTCAACATTTCATTAACGAAAATATAAAAAAATACGAAACAACGTGAATTTTTTGTTTTGCAAAAACAAATTTTATTCGATTTTTTTGTTCATTATCGCATGTAAAACAAAAAATTTTACGAATATCGAATTAATAACAATTTATTCGATATTGATGATCGTAAATGACAAAAACGAATTCGAAATTTCGAATTGTGTCAATATTACAAAAATCGATATTTCATTCGTTATTTTTGATTTTTTGACATTATTTTTCGCAACAATGATCATGTCGTTCGACATTTATTGTTTTTTTACAAAAACGATATGAATGTTATCATTGCATATATTTCAATTTTTGACATGATAATTAATATCATTTAATAAAATGCACGTTTTTTTAACGTCGAAACAAAAATTATTGTCGACATTAACGTTGTTATCGTTCAATTCAATGACGAAAAATGACAAAAAATGATGAAATTGATGAAAAAAAACGACACGATTCAAAAATATTTCACGATTTTTTTGCAAAAAAAATTCGAAAAAATTCGTTGTTAACGATATAATTGTCGATATAATTGTTTTCATTTTCGCATTTAATTTTGTCGACGATTTTATTATCGACGTTACATTTTCATTTTCGTATTTGATTTTGTCGACGATTTTATTATCGACGTCACATTTTTATTTTCGCATTTAATTTTGTCGACGATTTTATTATCGACATTATATTTTTATTTTCGCATTTGATTTTGTCGACGATTTTATTATTGATATTACATTCAAATTAATAAACAACGAATAAAATTTATTGTTTCACATATCATTGTCGATATAATATCATCATTGTTCAATCATTGATTTCAAAATGTTGAACAAAAAAATTTGTTTTAATACGTGATTTACATTCGCGACGACGTTTCGATCGCGCAATATGTAAATATATTCGTTTTCGAAATTGTTTTTTTCAAAAATTTGTTTCATCAATTTTCGAAACATAATTTTAATTACAAAATAAACGTTCAAAATTTTATCATCGAAACAAATTTGATTTGATACAAATGAATTTCATTGTGATTATCGTTGAAAAACGTTATCACAATGAATTTTTTTCGCATAATCGCATCGAATAAAAATGTCGCAATTGTTTATTTATTTCAAATTTTTTGTTTTTTGTCGTTGATATTGACATTATTAAATTGCGTTCACAAAAAAATGTTGTAATTATTATTTTATTCAAATCAAATTCGCGATTCAATGATTTACAATTGTGTGTAATTGATTCAAATATTTAATATTTAACAACAAAAAAATTTTTTTTTTTTTTTTTATCACATTTATTTTTTCATAACAATTGTATTTATGACAATAACATTCGAATCGATCGAAATGTTATTACGAATTTGTGATTTCGAAAAAAATATAATTCGAATTTGTTTGAACAACGATCGTTCGTTAACGTCATTTTCGAATTTGTTCACGTTTTTTTTTTCAATTTATTGATACGAATTTTAATCGTTCACAAATTGTCGCGACATTTGATTTTCATTTTTTTCATAATATTGACGATTTGAATTCGATAAAAAATATCGAAATACAAATTTTTTTCGTCGTTATTGACATTTGATTCATGAATAATATTGAAAAAAATAAAATCGTTTGATATTTGTATCGATCAATCAAAATTTGCATTCGAATTCGCAATTCGATCGATTTCGACGAAACGTTTACACAAAAATTAAAAAAAAATGATTGAAACAAAAATTATTGACGACGAATCAATCATTTCGAATTGACATTGAATATCGTTCAATAATCGACAAATTCGAAATGTTGATATAAACGTTAATAATTGATATGTTTATAAATTTCATGTCAAATTTCGAATAAATTTTGTTGAATGACATCAAAAAATTTCATTGTCAAAAATTTAAAAAAAAACATTGTGATAAATCAAAAAAATTTCACAATTCGAAAATTGAAAATAAAAAATATTAATGAATATGTGAATTGAATTTGTGAATGAAATTTGTGATTTGATTGATATTTTTTAAAAATCAAAACATTTAAAACATGTGATCGTTTTTATAACAAAATAACGAATTTGCGAATTATCACGATGCGTTAAAACACGTTAATGATACAAATGTTTCAAAAAAACAACAAATCGTTTTTAACGTTAAACGATACGAACATTAAACGAAAAAAATTTAATCGCATAAAACATGTTAACGATCAAAATATTTTTTTTTCATTTTAACACGATTTAACGATCGAATTAAAAATTGAAACAATTTGATTGAAATTAATTCAATCGAACGCGATTGATCGCGTTTAATCGATTTCATTTAATTTTTTTGACGATTGCATGAATATCGTTACATTTCATTTTTATATTCGTCGATTTTCATTTAATCGTTATACGAATATATCAATATTTCGAATTCGAAAAAAAATTTATTGCATTGTTACACAACGTGCAATTCGACGATCAAATTCGACATTATTCGCAAATTTATACATCAATTATTTATTTAATTGTGTGTTTAACGCGTTCGTACGAATACGAATTACATGTTGAAAATATCGATCACAATAATTATTTTCAATGTTTTTCGTGAAAAAATTTGAAAAAATTTGAACGTAAATTATTGAACAAATAATCGCATTCGCATTGATTTAAAAATAAACGAAAAAACGTACAAAATAATATACGTTTTTTTGAAAAAAAAATTGATTAAAAATGAAATGTTAAATGACAAATTTAATCATGTCAATATCAAAAAAAATTGCAATCGATTTTTATTACAATAAAAAAAAATGTTTTACAATATTCGAAAACGTTAATTTCGCATGAAAAAAAAACATGTTTGTTTCATTGAATTCAAAAAATCAACAACAATTACAAAAAAAAAACATACAAATTTAATATTATTAAACAAATCATGTAATAATAATTTTATTATAAAATTTCATTCATTTAATGTCGTTTTCGATACAATCACATTTTTTTTTCGAAAAAAAAATTGTCATAACGAAATGTGTCGATCAAAAAACATGATTTTTTCAAATATTTTTTTGAAAAAAATCACGATGAAATATTTGAAATTTAATAAATTTGTTCAAATATTGAAAAAAAATGAATTTTGAATTGAAATTCATACATTACGAATTATATGAATTGAAAAATGTCAAAAATCAACAATACGATTTTTTTCGTTTTTGAAAAATCGCGATTTTCGAAATATATTTTTATAAATTTTATTATTTGCAATTTTTTATTAAATCAAATCAAAATAAATTATCAATGCATAAATCAAAAAAACATTTTGATTTAACGATTTGTATTAAAAATTAACGTAATTAATTATAAAAACGATCGACGCACAATTTTTCAAAAAATCGACATTTTGTGATTAATTCGATTCAAAATATCAATTGCATTAACGTCAATATCGTTATACGAATCGTCGCAATAACGACAATTTTTTATTTGTTCAATTTTTTTCGTTTTCAATTCATTTTTCGTTTTTTTTTATTTTTTATTTTTTATTTCGTTTTCATTTTTTTATTATTCGTTTTCAATTCATTTTTCGTCAACAATTTATTTTTCATTTTCAATTCATTTTTCGTATTCAAATCATTTTTTAATATTTTTTTGATTTTTTTTTTCATTGTTCATTTTTTTTTCACGATTTGTTTCGTTTTTTTTCGATTTATAAAAATCGAAAACGAAAATTGCAACAAAAAATATATTCAAATAAAATAAAAAAAATTGACAAAAATTGAAAATATGATTGAAAACAAATTGAATTTAATGCAAATTTGATTCGATGTCAAACAATATATAATTTTTTGCAATTATATCAATTGTAAAAATTTCGAAAATTGTATTCGAATGTTGAAAATTTTCGCGATTGCACAATTTATAAATCATATTCAAACATTGTTGATATTCATTTTTGACATTATTTAATTGTTGTTGAAATCATTGAACACGATCGAAAATAATTTACAAATGTTTAAATCGATTCAAATGCGATCGAAATACAACGTTAATTGATTTAATTTTATTTCGAATATTTTGTCATATTTCGAATTTCAATTTAACATTAAGAAAAATGATATTGCGAAAATTTTGAATTGTCGCAATTAAATGTTTATGACGATTTTTCAATTTTCGTAATTGTAATTTTAATTTTTAACAAACAAATTCGAAATTTTTTAAAAAAAAATTTTTTCAAACGTTTTCAAAATTAAAATTGCATTTGATAAAATTGCGAAACACGACATTTCGTCATTGTTTTGCAATTTCGCAAATTTCGCATTTTAATAACATTTGCATTCAATTAATAAAACATATAATCGAAAATTCATTTTGAAACACGAAATGAACATTATTCGAATAATCAATAATAACTAAAATCGAACGAATGCGCATTAAATGATGAGAAAAATTGCATTATGACAATACAAAAATTGCGAAAAATTGAATTATTCAAAACGAACACAAATTTGACAACGACGTAATTTTCGAAATTTCAAAACTATTGCGATAATGAATCAATTTTAATATTTTTTGAAAATTTGAAATACATTCATTTTATTTTACAATTTTGACTAATTAAATAAAAATCATATATGATTGTTGATGAGAATGCAAAATGCGAAACAATTGTACAAACAACGAAACGTTGAATGAAATATTTTCGCAAACATTTGACACAAATTTGACAACGACGAAATTTTCGAAATTTCAAAATTATTGCGATAATGAATCGATTTTGATTATTTTGACAACGTTAAAATGCGTTGATTTTGTTTTACAATTTTAATTAAATAAATAAAAATTATATGTGATTGTTGATTGATGTACAAAATGTATAATAATTGCACGTTGTTGAAACGTTTTGAAATGATTTTGACATATGTTTTGATTAAAAATTTAAACTAAATATTGATTGAATTTATCGATTTTAAAAAATACGAACGCAAAATTGATTACAATTTTTTTCGATCGATCATTCGCGTTAAACGATTTTAATGAATATTTTTTTATAAAAAATGTTTTATATTTCGAAAAATATCGCAAAAAACAAATTATAAAAAACAATGATTGCGACGTCGAAAAAAATATTCGATTAATTTTGACGTTTGAAATTCGTTTCGAATCGTATAATCAAATAATCAAAATCATTGTTTTTCATTGTTTCAAATCAACAACGTTTCGTTAAAAACAAATTTCAAAAAATTAAAATCTGTTTCAAATCGTTCATTGTTGATTCAAAATTTACATTTGAAATATTGAATTGTTTCAAAAAATGTTTCAAAACGTATTAAATAAATTCATTTTTTTTCGTATATTTTTTGATTGATGTTTTTTTTGTTTTGTTGATTGTTGTTTTGAACATAAAAATCATGTATTCAAAAAATCATTAAATTTTTTAATAATTTTTTCATTTATTTTGTTTTTTTGTTTTGAATATTTAAATCGTTTTTTACATATCAAAATCATTGATAATTTGTATTGTTTTTGTCGTATTAAATATTTTTTAATTTTTTATTTCGCGTATGTTTTGAAATTTTTGTTTTAAAATGATCATTAACATCATTTTTATCATTGAATTTATCGATTTGTGTTAAATTATCAATTAAATTTTGATTGATTATTTTTATCAAACACGAAATACAAAATTTGTATTCAATATATATTAAATCGTTTTCGTAATTACATTTTTTTGTATCGTTATTGATTTTTTAAAACGTTTTTTATAATTCATTTACAATTTTTTTTTCATTGAATTGTAATTTTCATTCGTTTTGATAAATTAAAATTTTCGATGCAAAATATATTTAAATATTTTTTCGTTTTGTACATTCATTGTTTTACATCATGTTTGTCAATTCAAATCGTACGTGAACGTTTATTTTTGATCGTTTTGTTGTTCAATAAAATAATAAATTTCATTTTTTTCGACGATTCGATTTCAAAATTTGCGTTTTTTATATTTTGTTTTTTATGATTGAACAATAAGCACATTGACATCGCATATGTAAATTCGATTTATCAATTTTTCGATACGTTTTTCAATTGTTTCGTTTTCGTATTGAATTCGTTTTTTTATTTTTCGTTGTTTTTTTGTTTTCAATGAATCGATATTCGAATTTTCGACAATTGATGTCACGCGATCATTGTTTGTAAAAAATTTGAAAACAAAACGAAAATTCGAAATTATATTAATTTCTTTTCAAAAAACATAATATAATATTGTTATAATTGACATTAATTTTTCGATTAACGAATTCATTAATCATATTCGAATTATTAATATCAATTTAAAAATTGTTTGATGTAAAAACGCGTAAAACAATTTTTTTGTTATTTCGCAAAATTTCGATCGTTTCGATAAAATAATAACATTTCAATGAAATGATTTTTGAAATTTCATTGTTTTTTGCGTTAATTGTGATTCGATTTTTGATTTTGTTTTGAAAATATTTTCAAATATCGTTTTGAACATTGTTACGATAAATTTTCACATAGAGTTGAAGTTAGAATATCTTGATCAGAAAAGATTAGCGTTTTCGCAAAATCTCGACACGAATCAAATATTTCGTTTTCTGTTTTCTAGATAGTAACAATTCTAATCACATTATTATTCAATACGTTTTATCGTAACAAATGATAACATCATTCAAACAATCGATTTTTTAATTTTTATCGTTAAGACGTACAACGAATTCTTGCTTTGCAACAAAAGAAACGCGAAGCGCAATTTCGCCTGCGAAATCGATATCGCATAATAAATATCGCGAATTCTATCGCACAACAACAACAACAACAATAGCGACGCGTTGTCGTCTATTAAATCAATATTCAACGTCTAAATAATACAAATCGATAATCAATGTGCAACAAAATCGAATATTTTCGCATTTCGAAACTTCAAGTCAATAACATTTCGAGCTTCGTTTCTTTCAGAAATCAATTTATTTATTTTCAAATTTTTTAGAAAACGACGTTTCAAATCAACATACGAGTCGAAATGATAATCGAATCGAAATGCACGTGTTAAAAGCATGAATGACGACGTTTTCGAATTGAATATTCAACTCTGAATGATCGACGACTTCGTATTTGAATTTGATAAATTTTCACTCAATCAACGTCGAAACATGATTTTTGTCGCTGCTAATATGCGAACGTTTTCACGTATTCGTTATTTTTCTTTGTCGCGAATCGACGAGAATGATCAAAAATTTCATCATTTTTCACGTTTTGAACGTTTCGAACGTTTTTTTATATCAATGTTGTTCTCGAGTCTGTTCAAACTCAATTTTTTCGTAAAATTTTCATTTTAGAACAACTCGAACGTCTACGTTTTTTCAAAATTATATCGATTATTCAGCAAATTTTAGACGAACACATCGATCGATTGTACGATAATCAACACGATTTGCAACATTGTTTCGAATTTTTCGAAAACATCGTCAAATATCAAATGATTACGAAAAATGACATCATTGAATTGCGCGATAATTTCAATGTGCTTCAAAATATCGTGCAAAATTGCTTTAGCGAAATAATGATCAAAATGAATAAAATCAATATCGAATTCGAAAAATCTGCTTCACTCTTGATGATTTTCGAGAAACAAAAAAAAATTTTAACAAAAGCAAAAAATCTGCATCAAAATAAATTTTTTTTTTTATTTTTTTCGAAAAGACTGATCAACAACGAAAGCTTTGAAATGATCAAAATTTTACTTTTTTGAAAATGACGAAAACAACGCATCAAAAAATGACGAATTCACAACAAAATTGTTTTTTTATTTTGAATGATTTCAAATTTGTTTCTGCTTTTGATCGTCTGCTCGAGAATAACGAAATTTACAATCGAAAACATCGTGATCGTTTCATCGCTCGCAATCAAACATGACGTCGAAATCACGAATTTCGTATGCTTTCGCAAATTTTTTTATTTATTCAATTCGAAAATCGTGTCGTTATCGTCAAGTCGAATCAATTCAAATTTTCAAATTTCGATTTTTTTTATTTTTGATATTTTAAAAATCAAAACGCAATCGATTATGTGATTGACGACAAAAAAATTATCTATATCAACGTTCATATATTTGTTGAAATCGTACGTCGATTTGCAAACAAAAATGTTCTTGAACATTTACATTTTTGTTTGAAAAATGCAATTCAAATTTGATACATTGCATTGATTTTTGTCAAACGCGAAAACATTATGCGTTCGATTGAAAGCTTTTGCTTCGTTCTGATTATTCGTTACGAAAATCATTCAACAAATTCGTATGTCAAGTTACAAATCGAACAATATATCGTTCGTGACGTTCAGAAACGACGTCAACTTGACGAGTATGTGAATCTTTTAATGCGTCATGTCGTTTTTCTCAATATGTTCGAATTGATCGTTTTCACAAAAATCTGAAACTCGTTGAATAAAAAATTTCGCAAACACGTTCGAAAATTTGACAAGAAAACAATCGCTAAAAAATTCATTAAAAACTTGAAAAATGCAACGAGCTATTACGTTAACGACAATAAGAAAAATACAATCGAAATCGCATATTAACGTGAAATAAAATCGACTCAGAAACAAATTCAAAATTCTGAACGTTTTAATCGATATTCAAAATCATATTTTGAAAATTATTCAACGATTTATTTTTTCAAATTTCAAAATGATCAATCGTCACGTAATTGACAAACATTTTTTCAAAATTTTTACATTTTTTTATCGTCGCAGCATCGATCGCAATATTCACAACAAAATCAAATTTTTGCAATTCAGAATGCATTTTCTCAACGTAATTTTCAGTATTTTACGCGTTTAATTCAATATTTTTCGTTTTCGTCAAATCAAAAATTTCTCATCAACAATGTCAATTATAACGCGTTTGTATCGTTTTTTTACGAATACGATAACAACGCAGACAACGAATATGAAAAAAAACAATCAATCAATGAAAATACGAAATATGAAATTTTTGAACATGCAAATTTCGATGATATCATCATTTTCTTTCATGCGAAAATTTCACGACTCGAACAATTCAATGACGAAAAATACACTCGTCATAATATGACATCGTTGTTTTGCAATATTTGTAAAAAAAATTACGTCAACAACGATGATCGTGCTCGTTTGAATAATCACATGTTTAATATTCATAATGTTGAAATCAAGTCAAATCAAACAATGAATAAAAAACGATACATCAATTGAATGAAACATGCAATTTTGCATGTAATCATTATTCGAAAATCGTCATCAGAACGTGAATATGTCATCATTCAAACGCGATTGTATGATGAAAACAATGAAAAAATATTCGTTTGCATCGACACTGATTTCAGCGTCAATTTCATTGACGAATCGTTATTGTCAAAAAGTAATTTTTGAAATCGATTACATAATTGTCACTCAATTATCGTACGAAATATCGCAGATGAACGCATTGTTGACAAACAAATGAATATATTTTTGTATATCACAACGATCGACGAATCATTGAAACGACTAGAAATCAAAACATACGTTAATAAAAACATTCAAACAGACGTCATACTCGACATGAATGAACTAAAAAAAATCGAAAACGATATCGTCATATGACTAAACAAAAAGAAAATGCAATTAAATAATTGTCACGTCACGATCAATTTCACATTTCGAAACAGTCAATCTGTGATCTTTTTCGCAAATGCAATATCAAGAAACGACTATACAAATTTTCGATCATGTTTTAAATCGTTCGATAACAAATGTCCGAAAAAATCTGTACGTTTCGCAAAAATAACGATCAAAATTTCATACAAATCAATTCGTTTCTCAAACGATCTGTTTCAAATCGAAACGATCAAAATCGAAAAATTTCAAACAACATATGATTCGAATATTGCGAAATTAAAATCTTTTGCAATTGCACGAAGTTTCGCATTCAATTTCGCATCGAGTTTCGTAAATGTTTTCACTTTTTCTTTTCAACAACGAGTTAAGTCAACGAATTTCAATCGACGTGTTCGATTTAATATTTCGAATCGCTTCAAGCGTTTCACGATGAATTTTGCTTTGAAAAATCGTCGTCGCAATCTCAACGATTTTTGAAAAAATTGAACAATTGATGAAAAAACAGACTGTTTTCTTATTTCTTTATCTGTATTATTAATAGATTTCTCGAAAAACGAATCGTCGTTTTTCAATAAAACACAACGAAAACGTTGTGATTTTTTTCGTTCGATGACATCTGTTACGATAAATTTTTACATAGAACTGAAATTAAAATATCTTGATCAGAAGAAATTAGCGCTTTCGCAAAATCTCGACACGAATCAAATATCTCGCTCTTTGCTTTCTAGATAGTAACAATTTTAATCACATTATTATTCAATACGTTTTATCGTAACAAACACGAAAATTCAAATTTTTTCATATTGACATGTAAAATTCGTAATTGTTTGTTACATGTTGTTAATAATGTAAAAAATCGAAATAACACGTAACATATTTTTTATCGTTAAATTTTCGAATGTTATGTTTGTTTGATTATTATTCGCGAAATATTTGTTTATCGTATAATATATAATTGTGATCACAAAAAATATCATAACAAAACGAAATTTATTGAATATGTTTTTGATGTACATTTGAAAATCGAAATCATTTTTGAAATTTTTAAAAAATATATCGTAAATCGCGATAATTATAATATCGAAATTAAATGAAATAAATTATATAACATTTGTTAATTTTTATTGTGATAATTAACACGCATTTATTTATTTTCGATTCAAAATTTTCGTAATCAAAACGAATAAAAACATGATTGTGTAACAATTTCGCAATCAATTAATGAAAATTGACAATAATTTGAAATTTATAATACGAAATTATTATGTTTTTGATTTTGTAAATTGCATTAAATCGAAAAATGTCGATTGAATCGTACATTTGTGTTAACGTTAATGTATTTGTATATTTTTTATGTAAATAATTTTACAATTCGCGTTTCGAATATTTGCGATATATTCGAAAATGATTTTCGAATGTCGTTTTATGTTGTGTTCAAACATTCGTTTGCATTTTTTTACATTTTCAAAATAAAACGTTGATCGTTTCGAAATTATATTTTGTTCAAACGTTTAATTTAATTTTGATACATTCATTGAACAAATAAATTCGAAAGTTTTTTTAAAAAAAAACTTTGTCGAAAACTTTTAAAATTAAAATCAAATTTGATAATATTGCAAAATTCGAAACGAATTCAAAATTGACAACGACGTAATTTTCGAAATTTCAAAAATATTGCGATAATGAATCGATTTTTGTTATTTTTGCGACGTTGAAATACGTTTATTCTAATGTACAATTTTGATTAAATAAATAAAAATCATACATGATTGTTAATTGCAATGTAAAATGCGAAACAATTGTACGACGCAATAAGTTCGTTAATTGAATCGTCGAGAAAATATTTCATTGTTTATCGACATAAAGTTTACAAACGAGTTATGCAAACTGTATAAACGTTATAAGTCGATCTTTTAATCATTAAACAGTGAATAGCAATATTTAAATCGATTTCGAGTCATTTAGTCAACATTAACAAGTATTTAAATCAACATAAAACGTCAAAAACCGAAAATCAATTGTAGAAATTCGACGTTGATTGAAAAAATCTCAATTAAATTTAGCGTTTTCGCGTTTTTTGATGTTCGTTGTCAAGAAAAGTCAAAAATAACTAACGAAAAACGCGTAACGACGTCGTTATCAACGCTATGAAAAAAATAATTTTATTTTTGAAAAATTCACATATTTTTCACATAGAAAGATGTAATTCATGATATAATACGTGTATCATACATTACATAACAATTAAATAAAAAATTTTTGTTTTTGATCATTAAATGACTTAAATACGTGAGTAATTTGTTTAATTGATTATAATTTTGCTATTCATTGTTTAAAATTGACTTAATTGATTCAAATAACTCAAAATCGATTTAAATATTGTCATTTTTGATTCAATGTTACGAATAAACAATGTTTTTGATTAATTGACTAATCGATTCGAAATCGAATTTTAACGCAAAAATCAATAAAAACATTTTTTCGACGACGTCAAATAAATTTTGAATTAATCAAATCGAAAAAGAATGTCGCAAATCAACATGTTGAAAATTTCGATGTCAAACAAATCATTTCGCAAACTTTTCAACAAATCAATTAATTTACATAAATCGTAACTATTACGATAATGAATCGATTTTCTTTATTTTTGATGCGTTGAAATGCGTTTATTTTGTTTTATAATTTAATTTCAACAAATTAATATCAAATGTAATTGTTGTTTGATGTACAAAATGCAAAACAATTGTATGATCACAAAAATTTCGTTGTTCGTGTTAAATTCAATAAACAATGATATATTTTCCGATTGAGAATTTGAATTAAATATTGATAAAAACATCGAATTTAACAAAAAGATTTTGATTTGCGAAACAGATTCGACGAATTCGAAAATCATTTTATTTTCAAATTTTATAACAAATTTATTATTATTCGAATTAATATAATTGTTGATGCGTTGAAATGCGTTCAATTAATTTTACAATTTGATAATTTCGTGAATTTGTGTACACACGAAATGATTGTGAATGAAAATGCGATAAAATTTGATGTTTTTGTTTTGAAAAAATTGATTTTCTGATTCGACAAAAAAATTAAATAAAAATAATCAAATATTTTTTTTTATAAATTGTGTATTATATTAATATTTGAAAATAGAAAAAAAATTCGTTTCATCAAATATGCATGTTCATTATTAAAAAAAAAATTGTTTTTTCGTCGTTTAATGATTTTTCAATATTATCTTGTAATTGATGTTTTTTTCGAACGTTCATGTAACAAAAAATTTTGTCGAAAAAAATGTCGATTTATATTATGTCAATATTTTCGATTGTTCGTTTTTGATAAAAAAATGAAATCGTTTGATTTGTTTCGATTTGATGTCGATTTTTTTTTCACAATTGATGTAAAAATATTGAAAATATCGATTGATATCGAAATTTTAAATTGTAAATAATTTAATACGTTGTTAAATCATTCACGAATAATTTGATTTACAACAATTGTCAAACGTCGTTTTGATGTAATATTTATGTTTTTTTTTTTCGAATTTTTATTATTGTTGTCATTTTTTGTATCGATTTCGTCGTTCGATATATTTTTGAAATTATTCGAAATAATTTTACGTTTTTTAAATGATTTTTGTACGTTTTTTTGTTGTTGTATTTAAATGTATTTTGTTATATACGTGCAAATAATGAATTTGTTTTTAAATTAACAATATCATTTGATTGAAAAATTTCATTCGTGAACAATTAATTGCAACATTGATTATCGCAAAAAAAACAATTTCGAATAACGATTGTGAATGTTGTACGTGAAATTTCGTATTGTCGATTTTCGCGTTTTTGATTCGATTTAATTTATTTGAAATTATTGAATTAATCAATCGAATCAATCGTGAATCGAAAACATTATATTGAATTTTAACATAAAAACACAAAAATTGAAAAATAAATGTGTTACAATCAACGCGACATCAAATATATATTAAAAATAAAAAAAATTAAAAAAAATGCAATTTAACGCGAAACGTTTTTAATTGTGATTGACGAAATTGATTGAACAAAATTTTTATCGTCGATTAAAATAACGATTGTTTGTTTGAATCGTCAAATTATTTTGTTGTTTAACGTGTTTTGCGAAAATTTAAATTTATTTAATTTTTAACGTGTTTTATGAAATATACAAACGTGTCGTTTATTTTTCGTTTGATTGTTTATATTTTGCAAAATTGTACGATTAAAATCAAATAAATTGTTAAAAAAATTTTAAATGTATTAAATTATTATTTATATTAAATATGAATTTTTTTGCGATCGAAATGTTCGATTATAACGATTAACATCGACAAAAAAAATAAAATATCGTTTTTCGTTATATTTATATTCATTTTTTTAACATATTTTTTTTTTTCAAATTTCGAATTCAAAAATTTCAATAAACGATAAATGAAACGACGTCAATAATATTTATCGTAATCGTTGTTTTTTATAATTTGTATTTTGCGATATTTTTCGAAATATTCAAAATTAAAAACACAATTGCGAAAATTGACAAATCGTCACAAACATTTAATCGCGACAATTCAAAATTTTCGCAACACGATTGTTTTTGATATTAAATTGAAATTCGAAATATAACAAAATATTCGAAATAAAATTAAATTAATTAACGTCGTATTTCGATCGCATTTGAATCGATTTAAATATTTGTAAATTGTTTTCGATCGTGTTCAATAATTTCAACAATAATTGAATAATATCAAAAATGAATATCGATAATATTTGAATACAATTTATAAATCGTGCGATCGCGAAATTTTTTAACATTTCGATACGATTTTCGAAATTTTTACAATTAACGTAATTGCAAAAAATTTGATATATTTGATATCGAATTAAATTTACATTAAATTTAATTTGTTTTCAATTTTATTTTTAATTTTCGTTAATTTTTTAAATTTTATTTGAATATATTTCGTGTTGCAATTTTCGTTTTCGATTTTTATGAATCGAAAAAAACGAAATAAATCGTGAAAAAAATTAAACAATGAAAAAAAAAAAAAAATTGAAATAAAAAATGATTTGAATACGAAAAATAAATAAAAAATAAAAAATAAATTGTTAACAAAAAATAAATTGAAAACGAATAATGAAAAAAAAAATCGAATTAAAAAAATGAAAAATAAATTGAAAACGAAAAAAATAAAAAAAATAAAAAATTATCGTTGTTGCGACGATGCGTACAACGATATTGACGTTAATACAATTGATATTTTGAATCGAATTGATCGCAAAATATCGATTTTTGAAAAAAATTATATATCGATTATTTTTATAATTCGTTATATTAATTTTAATACAAATCGTTAAATTAAAATGATTTTTTTTTTATTTGTATTAATGATTTATTTTCATTTAATTTAATAAAAAATTGCAAATGATAAAATTTATAAAAATACATTTCGAAAATCGCGATTTTTAAAAACGAAAAAAATCGTATTATTGATTTTGACATTTTTTAATTTATATAATTTGCAATGTATGAATTTCGATTCGAAATTCAATTTTTTTTTATATTTGTATAAATTTATCAAATTTCAAATATATTATCGTATTTTTTTTTCAAAAAAAATATTAAAAAAAATCATGTTTTTTGATCGACATATTTCGTTATAAAAAATTTTTATTTCGAAAAAAAAAATGTGATTGCATCGAAAACGATATTAAATAAATAAAATTTTATAATAAAATTATTATTACATGCTTTTTTTAATAATATTAAATTTGTACGTTTTTTTTGCAATTGTTATTGATTTTTTTAATTCAATGAAATAAACATGTTTTTTTATACGAAATCGACGTTTTCGAATATTGTAAAATATTTTTTTTGATTATAATAAAAATCGATTGCAATTTTTTTTGATATTGACATAATTAAATTTGTTATTCAACATTTTATTTTTAATCGATTTTTTTTCAAAAAAACGTATATTATTTTGTACGTTTTTTCGTTTATTTTTAAATCAATGCGAATGCGATTATTTGTTCAATAATTCATGTTCAAATTTTTTTCAAATTTTTTCACAAAAACATTGAAAACAATTATTGTAATCGATATTTTTAACAAATGTAATTCGCATTAACGAACGCGTTAAACAAACAATTAATTGTATGAATTTACGAATGATGTCGAATTTAATTATCGAATTGTTCGATGTTCACGATTATAACGTTATTTGCACGATAATTGACAAATTCAATAAAAAACGTCATTACGTTTTTTTGCATTGTCGACGACGAAAATATCAATGCGAAAATCACAATCAAAATAATTATCAATTACGTGTTTCGTACGTATGAATTATTTTTTTTTATAACGTCAAATCGAAAATTTCAATTTATATCGTTTGTTTAATAAACGTTTTGCAAATTTTTCGACATCAAATGTAAATTTTTCATCGTTTTTCATTCAAAAATCGATAAACAAATCGAAAAAATCAATCAAAATATCGAGAAACAATTGCGACAATATTGCGATTACATACAAAACGATTAAAACGTTTAATTATTCATGATTGAATTTACAAACAACAACGCAATATTTGCAACAACAAAATTGTCATCGTTTTTTATTAATAAAAAATTTCATTTTCGCATAAATTTTTTATCAAATTTTATTTCGTATGTTACAACGAAAAAACGATTTTTAATCGTTAAAACAAAAAATATTATCGACACGATACAAAATATTTTCAATTACGTACGAAATTATGCAAAAATGATTCAAAAACGTATAACAATTTAAATCAACAAATATAAAAAAATCGTGAAATACGTCGAAAGAAAATTCGTTTTTTTGAATCGACGAAACATCAAAACGATCAAATCATTTGACAAATTTGATGACAAAAAAATCAATTCGTACAAAATGTTACAACGTATAAACAATTTTTATCGATTAAAATTGTCAAAAATTATGCAAATTTACGATGTGTTTCATTGTTGATTTTTTCGTAAAAATTTTCGTGATTTTTTCGAAAATCAAATTAATGAATTTTTCGATTTTGTTATAATCAACGAGAATTTCGAATAAAAAATCAACGATATTTTGAAATTTCGATATTATTACAATCGTTTTTAATATCGTGTCAATTAATTAAATTGATTTCATGATCGAACGTAATATTATGTCGACAACAAAAAAATTAATAATGTTCGCAATATAATGAACGATTTTCATCGTAATTATTTCACGACAACAAATTCAAAATTGTTCAAAACGTTAATTTTAATATTTCAAATCGTCGTTAACGAATCAAATTTTTCAACAAATTGTCGTCGTTTTCGAAAAAATCGAATCGAAAATTGATATTAATCGAAATTATTTTCGATTAACATTTGACGTTACGAATTCAATTTTCATTCATTTATTTTTAATTTTACGATTTTTAAAACAATTCAATTTTTATTGTCATTTCGACGTTATTTACAATCAAAATTTATATCGTTTTATTGAATCGTTCAAAAAATTTTCAAAAATTGTTAAATTTTATCGAACTTTTTTCGACAATAAAATATTAAAAAAATGAAAAATAATGATCGTCGAAATTTTTTGAATTTTGCAATCAAACAATTTTTTTAACAAAATTTTCAACAAATTTTTTTCGAACAAATTTCGAAACAACAACGAATCGTCGAAACGACGTTCGCAAAAAAAAAAAATCGTTACGAATATGTTGACAAATAAATTCGACAAATAAATAATTGATATAATAAATGATTGAACAAATGCGTTTAAATCGAATTACATTTTAATTTTTTAACGAAATTAACGTGATTTGAAATTTGACAAAATAAACATTGTTTCTGAAAATTTCATTAATTTTATATTTAATGATTTTTTGCAAATTTATTGTTTTCGTTTCAAAAAAAATAATACGTTTATTCAAATAGAATAAATGATATTTTTCGAAAATCAATAATTCAATCAATTGATAACATTATATAAATAATTTATTGTTTGAATATAAAAAATCATTTTTGTTAAAAAAAATTTTGAATAACATTTTTATTTATAATAAAATTCGAAAACAATATAAACGACATTTCATTCAAATTTTTCATATATTAAAAAAAACTGATTTTCAGATCGATATCAAAAAATGTAAATTTTTTTAAACAAAAATTTCATTTTTAAAAATCATATTATCGACAAAAAATTTACGCATAAATTTCAAAAAAAAATACAAAATATCGTCAATTGAATTCGTTCAATATGCATCAAAAAATACAAACATTTATAAATTTTTGCAATTTTTATCGATGTTTCATTAAAATGTTTTCGAAATTCGTCAAATTTTTGATTCGAATAATTAAAAAAAATTGATTTCGAATGAATCGATTTCGTTAACGAAATATTTGAAATTTTGAAAAAACAAATTATCGAAATTTTAATTTTTCGATATTACAATCGCAATCATAAAATTATTTTGAAAATCGATTTTTCAAATTGATATTTAAAAAAAAAATTATTTCAATACGACAACGACGAAATTTTTATATTTTTTATGATTTTTTCAACAAAAAAATAATTTTTGTCAAATGCAATTACGAAATATATAACAAAATTTTTTGATTATTATTCGATGTTTAAAATATTAAAAATTCGAATTCGAAAATATCGACGAATTAATCGAAATTTATATCGATTACAAAAATTTGAAAATTTTTATAACAAACAAAAAATTGATTTTTCGTTAAATACGTTGAATCGAAATTTTAACGAATTACAATATCAAAATTCAAAATTAATTTGTAAGAAATAAAAATTCAAAATTTTCGAAAATGCGATTCGCATTTCGTCAAACAATTCGATTATCGAAATTCGAATAATTTCGAAAAAAATCAATTTCAATTATTTTACAATTCGATCAACGATAAATTCAACAAATTCATATTGTCAATCGAAATCGATCGAATTCGTACGATTGAATAAATAAAATGTAAATAAAAAACAATTGCAAAACGTAATTTGTTTTGTAACGATTAATAAATCAATATATTACATTTCAAATTATACATTTTTGATGTCAATAATTCATTAAATTATACTATTTTTAATACGAATTTTACATTTTAATCGTTATTATATTTCAAAATGATGTCATTCGTGTATATTTAACAAAACACAATTTTGTTGTTTCGCATACATCATGTCGAATTTTGATAATGATTTGTTTTTTGAATTTGTCGAAAATGTTGATTTATTTTTTTGATTGATTTATTACAAACAACAAATCGAAAAAATCACAAAAAAAAATCAAATTCAAAATTCGAATTGTCGAACGTTCGAAATTTGCAATTTTTATTTCATTTATTTTTGTTTTTATTTTTTTTTTGATTTTGTTTGAAAATTTTTCGTCATGAAAATTATCGAAACAACATCGAATCAATATGAAAAAAAAAATTACAAAAAATGAAAAAAATATTGCAAACAAATGAAAAATCAATTCACGCAAAACAACGTGAATCACATAATTCAATTTTCGAATTTAATCAAAATCGCATATGTTGATATTTATTTTAAATCAAACAACAATGCGAACAAATTTTGAAACGCAAAAATCGATTTTCATTCAAACAAACAATACATTTGAATCGAATTCAAAATTTTTTTTAAAAACGACATCGAACGAACAATCACGTTGTAACAAAATTTTTTGAAAAAATATCGCAAACACAAACAAAGTTACAATCAATCGATTAAAAATTACAATGTCGAACGAATAAATATGTTTGTTGAATTGAAATTCGAATTCAAATTCACGAAAACAATGAAATTCAACGATTTTCGTGACGAATTACGTTTGAAATTTCGTTGCATACTTTTTAAAAAAAAGAAAATTTTCACAAAGACGAAATTGTTTGAACGACTCAAACGTATAAAAAACGTTCAAATTTTAAAAAAAAAAATTCAAAAATTTCAAAAAGCGTAAAATCTCGTTCGATATTGACAATTTTGAAAACGAAAACGAAAAAATTCAAAATTGCGAAATTAAAAAAAAAAATCAAAAATATTAACAAAATCAATTCGAATCACGAATCAATCAAATCGAAAAATATTCGAATGTATCGTTGATTCGTTAACGAATTCAAAAAATTCAAAACAAAAATAATTGTATAAATTGTGACAAATCAAATCATCAAATCGAAATTTGCACAAACAAAAAAAACAAAATCATTTTTGTTGATCAAATTTTTGAACAATCAAAAAATTAATCGATTTGATAATTTTCGTTCAAATCATTAAAAAAAAAATTCGAATTTCGATTTCGATACGTCGTTTTTTTCAAACATAAACAAAAATTATGTCAAAAAAAAAACGACGCAAAAAATTTAAAAATTTATAATTCGTAAATGCGTCAAAATCAAAATTAATATACAAAACGAAAATCGAATTTGAAACGAATCGAAAACAATATTCGATACAAAAACGAAAATTAATTTGATAAATCATGTTTATGCGAAAAAATTTAATTTTCGTCGTTTCGAAATTTTAAATTGTGATGCAATAACAATTGACAATTATCGTTTGAAAACATATGACGTTTATTTCGTACAATTCGAAATGTCAAACGTCAAAAAAATCAATCGTTTTTTCGAAAATCGTTTTTGATCGTGAATTTGAATTGAAATTTAACGTTAAACATGTTTTGAATACAATTTTCGAAAATCAAAATGAATTGAAACGACGACAATATCAAAATTTGACGTTGCAAAAAAAAACATTTCATTTTTATCACGAATCGTATCGAAAACATCGAATCAAAACAATTGACAAAAAACGTCATCGATAACGAAATCGAAACGTATTTCATGTTCGTACGAATGTATATTGACAAACAATTCGACATGCATGAAATGCACATTTCAAAACGAATTCAAATAAAATTTGTTTTGACGAAAATAAAAAAAAATTCGATATCAAAATCACGTTTTTCGAAATTTTGAAAACGTATGAAAAATTCGATAACGAAAATAAAATTTACGAATTATCGAATCATGATTCAAACGATCATGTTATTGATTTAAAAAAAAAACAAAAAATCGTCGTATAAATCAATTTATTTTTTATTTGAAAATGAATTTCGAATATTACGTGTTTACATCGAAAAACATTTAATTAACGATTTCATTCGATTTTCACAATTTTTTGCAAAAACGTTTATTTTGTTCGTCAAAAAAAACGATAATTTACGATTATGCGTGAATTACAAAAATTTTAATGTTTTCACGATAAAAAATAGATATTTTTTATCGTTAATCGATGAAAATTTAAATAAATTCAACAAAATCGTCAAATATATCAACATCGATTTGATTGTTGTTTATATCGATTGCGTATCAAACATGAAAACGAATGAAAAACAATTTTTCGTATTCGATATGATCATTTCGAATATAACGTATTTTTTTTCGATTTCATTAACGTTTCGACGACGTTTCAAAATTTTATCAATCGAATTTTGACGATTCGTTTCGATATTAACGTCATAATATATTTGAACGATATAATAATTTATTCGATAAACGTCGAAATTCATGTCGACGATGTCAAATGAATTTTTGATCGTTTTAAAAAAAATAAATTATATATTGTTTTTGAAAAATGCAAATGATTCGTTGACAAAATAAATTTTCTTGAATTCGTTGTTTCATTCAAAAAAATACGAATGCAAAAAAAAAAATCAAAATTATTCAACAATGATTTGTATTTCGCAACGTTTTCGACATCATGCAATTTTTCGATATCGTTAATTTTTATCGACGATTCATTAAACATTTCAATAAAATTGTTGAATTTTTGATCGTTATGTTAAAAAAATCACAAAAATTACGAAAAATATTCGTAAACGCAAACGAAATCAAAATCGAAATCGCAACAAATTATCGAATATTCACATTTTTTGATTAACGAAACGTTGAAAATTTTCAAACGATTTCGCAAAACATTTATCGAAACATCAATTTTACGTCATTTCGATTTCGAACGTGTTATTCGAATCGAAATCGACGCATTCGACAAAATCATCGAAATCATTTTATGTCAACAAAACGACGAAAATCATTGACATTTTGTTGCGTATTTTTCGCGCAAAATGATTTCGATCGAATGCAATTACGAAATTCATAACAAAAAATTGTTGATTATTGTGATTTCGTTCAAACAATGAAAACATTATTTCGAAAACGCAAAAAAACAAATTTTTGTTTTTATTGATCATCGCAATTTGAAACAATTTATAATCACAATTAAATTGTCGTCACGTCAAATTCGATAAATTCAAAAATTGAATCGATATAATTTTTTAATCGATTATCGTTTCGATAACAAAAATTTTGTTGACGAATTTTCAAAACGATTTGATTACATGATGATTATTAAAAAAAAAACGTCGAAAACAATCGTCAAATTTTGAAACAATTGCAAAAATCATTGATCGCAAATTCGAAACGTTTCGAAAAAATGCAAATAAATGCGTAATCAAAATCATTAATACGATTTATGTCATGAAACGATTCATGAATGCGATATATAACATAAAACGTCGATCGCATTTAAATGATTTAACAATCGAATCAATCAACGTTGTTTCAAAAACATTTGATTCAAAAAATTCAAAACGAAATCGAATTTCAATCAACGTTGTTTCGAAAACATTCGATTCAAAAAATTCAAAAATTCGAAACATTCGATTGAACAAAAATCAAACGTGACATTCATAAAATGAAAAATTTTTGTGTTAAAATCAACGATTGTATTTGAATACGCAATGATAAAATTCGAATACAAATTGTTTTACGAAAAAAAACAATATATAACGACGAATCAACATTTTTATTGTTGAATTTCGTTCGTGATTTGATCGTTAAAAATCAATTCGTTTTTGAAATATGTCGAAAATTAATTATTTCGAAAACAAAAACAAATAATTGACAACACAAAAATGAATTTTTGTATTACGACGACGTCGTTTACATTTCAGAAAATTTGCGTGAAAACGTTATTCGTGTCAATCACGATAATTCGTTCGTTGATCATTTCGACATCGAACGAACGTTAAAATTGATACGTCGAAAATATTATTAATCGAATCAAAATTTTATCGAAATTTTTGAAATGCGACAACAAATCAAAAAACATTGTGAAACATACGTCGTTTGCAAACGAAACAAAATTGCACGACACAAATTATACGACGAATTTTTTTTTTCGATTTTTGAATTTAAATGAATTGATTTTTATGAATTTCGTAACAAAATTTTTTTTCAAATAAAACGTGAAATGAAACGATTTACGATTCGATTTTAATAATTGTAAATCGTTTAACGAAAATAATTATTATATATCAATGATTAAAACGATTTTCGCAAAAATTTGATCGAAATTTTATTTCGCGAAATATTCGATTTCACGATTTTTTTCGTCAATCGTTATCGACAAAAATTTCATTTTACATTCAAATACAACGATGCGTTGTGTTACGTTTTGAAAATTAAACGTAAATTGTCAATCGTTTTTTATTTTCAAATCGATAAACAAATCGAACGAATGAACAACGTCATGAAACAATTTTTTCGCGTTTTCGTCAATTTCGAACAAAATGATTGAATAAAATTGTTATTCATAATCGAATTCGTTTACAACAACAACAAATACGCATTCAAAAACATTTTTTCGTTCGAAATCATGTTTGAATATTCGTTTCGCATGTTTTTCGAAAAAACGTGAAACAAAAAAAATTAAATTCAAATTCGCAAAAAAACACGTTGAACATTTAATTGAATTATTTCGAATATTGAAAAACAATTTATTCGTAACACAACAACAACAAACAATATACAAAAACGAACGCACAAAATTAATGTCATACAACGTCGAAAATTACGTGAATTTGAACGATAAAAACATCAAAATTAAACGAAACAAAAAATTGAAATGAAAATTTTTTGAATTATTTCAAATTTTAAAAATTATAAAAAATCAAATTTATCGTTTAAATTTATTCAAACGTTGACGCATTCACGACGTTTTTCACGTTTTTTATTTGAAAAAATTTAATTTAAAAAAAAAAACGCGCATACGTCACATTTTTTTGAATTTTCGTATCAAATTGAAAATATTGAATTCGACGAAAACATGAAAATGAAAATCACGAAAAATTTTTATGAAATCGAAATCATTAAAAACAACAAAATTTTCAAAACAAATGAAATTTCAAACAAATTTTACAACGAATTCGATTTTTATTATTTGATAAAATGAAAAAAAATTATGAAAACGCGATTTGAAAAATTTGCATCGTTAATTAAACATTTTCGAAAAATTTTGCGACAATTTCACAACGAAAATTCAAAAAAATTTGATGTCAATAAAAAAACAAATTATCGAAAATCACGAAAAAATAAATTGAAATATTTATTGCATGTTAACAATTTTCGTTTTCAAAAATTTTGTGTGTTATTTATTGTTTAAAATTTACGACGTATAAAAAATTGAATTATATCAAAACATTTTCAAAAATTGTTGTTCGATTTGATCGAACGATAAATCGTTAAATAAAAAATGTAAAATGAAATAAAAAAAAATTCGAAAAATTTGAATATCAATGCGATCGCGATTAATGAACGTTTATCGCGTTACATTTTTTTCATGATATCGATGTTGATATTCGAAATAAAAAAATGAAAAAATGAAAAAATGTTCGAATTCAAAAATTTTTGTTAACAAATCAATTGTCAATCATCATATCGAAAATTGTGAATGATACGAAATCAAACATTCGATCATAAAAACAACAAACAATTGATTTATCAAATTATGTTTTTTTTTGAATCATTCAAAAAGATGTTTTTTCAAATTTTTAACGCAAATTGATTATTGAATTCGAACAAAAATATTTCGAAATGCGAAAATCACGATTATAATGATTTTTCAAATCAATGCAAAATCAAAACAAACAAAACACGTCAAAACAAACAAAATACGTCAAAATTTTGTTAACATGTTGATTTCAAAAAATTTCGATATTTAAAAAAAACGTATGTAAAAAATAAAAATTCAAAATTTTCGAAAATGCGATTCGCATTTCGTTAAACAATTCGATTATCGAAATTCGAATAATTTCGAAAAAAATCAATTTCAATTATTTTACAATTCGATCAACGATAAATTTAACAAATTTATATTGTTAATCGAAATCGATCGAATTCGTACGATTGAATAAATAAAATGT